>JANHAO010000692.1:0-38446 GCA_026873985.1 Saraca asoca | reverse complement strand
ATAATAATAAAATTTTCCAATTTCATCAACTTTGCATTTTTGAGTTTTTACACAATTTTCTTGACACATCACTATAGCATCACTATAGAATAAATTGAATGATTTAGGATTGCTCACCACTTCAAGAAGTACCAATAGGTAGCTTGCCACCGATCGGAACACCGCCGGCAGCCCGAAACTAGTGGCTGGCCGAAACTATACTGCTCAAGATTTCAACATAAGTATCTTGAAAAACTAACTATAGGATTATTATAAAATAAATCCGATGATCTAGGAATACTCACCAGACCCCGAAGTACTGGTGGCTAGCTGGCTGCCGGCAGAAGCCTCACCGGTAAGCCCGTGGAGGCTACTAGTTGAAGAAGAAGAGCCAGTCAAACTTTCTGGTAAGGAGAGAAACAATGATACCAAGCTACAGTCGAGTGTATGGCCGCTGGGGAGTTGCATCGCAATCGGAGCTCACTGATGCAAGCAAAAATGACTGACGATCACTTGGAGCAGTAATCAATTGGAGTTGCAAGACACCTGAGAAGAAGAGGTGACGGCGGTGTCGAAGAAGGAGACATCGCCGAACGTAGGATGGCACCAAACAAGGAGGAAGTTCGTCCGAGAAAAGGAGAAGCTGGATGAAAACAGAAAAGGAAACCCAGACGTAGGGGCTCCGAGACGCTTCCGAAGAAGTCGTGAGAAGAAGCCAAAAATTTGGGGAAATAAGGCCACTGGAAAAATTTTATACGTAGAGACAAATGGAAAAAATTACATTTTGGCCCCCAGACTTTTGATCGACTTACACTAATGCCCAGCCTTCCAGAAACTTTTCAATTAGGTCCCTGTTGAATTTTCAATTTAATCCTTCTTCCCAAATTTTTTTTCAGGTGTTACAAAATTATTGTGTGAATATTTGAAATAAAATTTTCCCTCCTTATTCCCTAATTATGGGCAAAATATATAGGAAAATTTGCTCCCAAAAATTTTTCTCTTTTTTTATATTTTATTCCTAAAGCCTTTGATTAAATCCTATAAATTAAAATCCAAACTTTTAATACTTTCAAGTTAATTAATTTATAAGTTATTTTTGGTTTAATTCTAAGATTTTTTCAAGATAAAATAATATCTAATTCTTTCCCAAATTAAATACATGCTAGTCAATTTTTAATTATAGTATGTAATTAATTTAATTCTAGAATTTATACTATATTAACTATTAACCTTAAAATTAATACTAATAATAATATTATTTAGAAACTAAACATAATTATGCAAAAGATATAAAATAATAATTAATTTTCATTCATCAAGAAGGATTTCACATTAAGTCCATTTAATTATGCATATATGTTCACTACATATAGTTTTTTTGTTAGCCTAATACTATTTAATTAAAACCATTATATTACCTAGGACATTTTCTATTTGCTGGACTTTACCAAAAAGATTCATGTAACTATGTCTAACTTACCAAAGTAATTTCCTAGGCCTTCTTATTCTCTATATATTATTACACAAAATACTCCTCACTTGCCAAGTGAGGTGCACGACCAAGCTACCATACGTGTGTATATATGTATTACATATATAGATATATGTTTTTTTTACATACTTATATTATTTACTTACATATTAAAAATAATAATTCATGGGATGGGATAGACAGAGTCCATAAGAAACAATGGCACACCAAGAACAACAAATTGCCCCATGCTTCCTACAATGAACCTACTAGGAGATGGAGGAGAATGCCCTAAATATACAATATATGTATGATGTAGGATCATAGGGCCATATGAGTCAATCATCATAATGAAATGAAATTCAAGTCCATACACTCCACAGACAAAAGGAAAATGCCACCACCAAATATCAAAGTAAAATACAAGTGAATCCATGTCAACTAATGGAAGCATCCTTTGGAGTATTTGAAAAAAAAAATCAACAACAAGAGTGAGTATAAATACTTAGTGAGTGGCTACCTAATCCCCATTAGAATAGGTTGACAGTCAGAAATAAATAACTTAAAATTCATGTATGATCTAGGGTATGGAATAATTTATATTCTTAATTTTTATCTTTCATATAAATCATCCCCACAAGCTATAGATTTACTCATTTATAACCATTTCATATTTTTACTCATGTTCAATTTATTTTATAACTTTATCATTAATTTCTCTAAATTAAAATTTCCTCTAAAATTCCTTTACAATATTTCAAGCAAATTCATAATTTCACTTTAACAATTAAAATAAATAGTTTGTAAAATAAATGATAAA
Source organism: Saraca asoca (assembly GCA_026873985.1). Taxonomy (NCBI): domain Eukaryota; kingdom Viridiplantae; phylum Streptophyta; class Magnoliopsida; order Fabales; family Fabaceae; genus Saraca; species Saraca asoca. The sequence continues at coordinate 36,176 of JANHAO010000692.1, read as the reverse complement.
ATGACATAAAAATTTCTCCTTTCGACTCCTTTCATCCTTATCCCTCTCTTCTCTGTCATTTTCCCTTAATTCAGTCATATCCTTATCTCCTCAAAAATGGTGTTGGGCCTTTTTTCCCCCCACGTAACTTTCATTTATTTTCAAATCAATCTCTTGGACTTGTTTTATCATAGATTTCCAAAAATGACCTTATGGGTCAAGATATACACTTTCTCATAAAAATAAAAAAAAATATCATATATGCTAAGTCATCTTTTAATATTTTGTAAAAATTTCATTTTTGCCCATAATTTTTTTCTTTTTACCAAAAACACCTTTCTTAAGTCAAATTTATAAAATTCTAAAATTTTTCCTTCTTTTTCTTAAGAAAACTGTGAGCTAGCAAAAACTCACCCTTCAAAATTTTCAACTCAAATTTTAGTAAATGTCCAAAATAACGTTATTTAATATATTTGATACAATTTACAATGAAAAGATCATTTTACCTTTAGTCTTATATGGTGCCCAAACACCATGCAAAAGCATCAAGCTTCATTTTTCTCATCAAACTTTCTCATATATCCATATTTTTTTAAAACCCACTAAATAATTTATTTCCAAGAGAGATATAATCATCCAACACCATATGTCTTGATTTTTATTTCAAGATACAAGCCAATATTTTTATATAATCTAAAAAGCATAAACCCCAACAAAAGTCCATGAGCTTTGTTAAGTTTTTAAGTGGGACTTCCAATAGCATCCAAGCTTCCAAAACTTCATATTTCAACAAGAAACAATGTTAGTATGTTAGATCATATTTTTAAATTAAAAGCCATAAACAAGAAAATATATATATTTTCTAAGCGAATATTTCAAAATTTGAACTCATCAAGGAAAAGATTAAAGAGACAATCACTCTAGATGGAAGAGATAGATTTGTTTCACCTAAATACATTAAAAGAATGTTATTTTCCCGTGAAAATATAAAGATAAGAATTTTCCTCCCTTCCTCATGCTTGTGATTGAAATTTACCATTGCAAAATTAAGATAAAGCTTCAAGCTTCCTCTTGATAAAGAAAGAAGGAGTAGAAAATATTTAAAAAATGAAAGAAAGAAATGCTTATTTGGTTTGCCTTGATGATATGAAAAGAAAAGATGAAAAATAGAGAGGAGTGGCTTTGGTTTGCTTGGTTATTTTAGGGAAGAAAAGAGCAAAATAATTGAAAAGTGAAAGAGAAGTTTGTGAAAATGAAAAGGATATTGAAGGAGTTTTAGGGGTAGTGCATAGTTTGTATTGGCTGAAGAAGGAAATGAGTTTGTGTTTATTTTGTTTAGTGAAATAGAGTTAATAAAAAAATAAGGTTATGATTGAATGCATTAAAGGTTTTAGCCTTTTAAAAAAAATGCAAAATTCTATAAAATCTTAGTTGATAAGTTAGTATTAAATGAAGTGTTATTTCTTCAGGTTTCTTTGTAAAAGTTTGAAGCATCCATTTCTCCCTTTAGTTTCAAGCACATGCTTCAAATGGGGTAATATTTATTACTTTGTTTACTCTTTGGTTGCAAATTGATAAATGCACTAGGTTATAGTCTAGTTGCATTTTTAAAATTTTTTCTAACTAAAAGATGGTAGATAAATACTACAAATAACTACTAAGTATCAACTTCATCAGCATATTTTCTATTAGTATAAAGATGCCCTGAAACAATTGTTGTAATGACATAGACACTATATATCTTAGCATATTTAATAAAAGATTATGTTTTGGCCTCTTTATCAGTTTAATCTTATATATATATATATATATATGTTTGATATATGTATACTATATGTTTGAAAGATAGTGTAAATAATCCTCAGACTTGAGATCAATACAATATCTTATGTATGGAGTCGTGTATTTTGATTTTATTTTAGGCTTTCACTATTAAAGAGTAGATGCAAATAATTTTGGGTACATCATAAAATTGATAAAGGTAGTAATTAATCAAGATGAAATTCATCCTCTTTAATATGAAAAGAAAGATATTCTAAAGATGTTTTGATATTTGTCCTATGATCAAAATCATAAGCCTATGTATTGATTGATATATAAAAGGAATTTTATTTATAACCAATTAATGATACATAAAAGGAGTTTTATGTATGAGCGATTGTGAGATAGAACATGGTCAAACATATACGTTAAATTAGATGTTTATAGGGTTAACATTTGAACCATACCCTAAGTCTAATTTGAATATCAAGAAATAAAGAAATTGAATTACACACTCACACCTTATCATGAAAGGTTTTGATTTCCACAAATCTATTCTTAGAATTTAGGTAGTCATAATGCTCTTTGCTAGAAACCAATCTTGATTTATGAATTTGTTTGAACAATTTAAGAAAATTGTGTTTGAATCAAAAGAAGTTTTAATTCAATTAAACTTATATAAGTTTGCAAACAAATTCATTACGAACATGCACAGAAACCTAATAAGTCACACACAATAGAATCTCTTTGATGCAAAGTTAAAGGAAAAGTTAGAATATAAAATGTTACAAATTCAAAAGTTGAATTTAGTGAACATCTTGAAAATTAAAATGATTAATTAAGTTTTCTAATGTGATTAGAAGTGTTAATTAATCAAAGATTTAATAATCTAATAAAGATTGTAATTATAAATAGTAGTGAATTTTCATAATTGATATTTAAATGCTGGAGAACATTCATATTAATACTGAAGGAGATCTAGAACAGAGAAATAGTTTCTCCCTTACAAATTATTTAAAATTAATTAAAATAATTAAAAAATGATTACAAAATGAGAGTTTATGAGTATGGACTCATAGGAAGGTGTTTAGGCTTGTTGAATAAGAAAAATGAAGCATTAGTTTAAAAAGTATAGACTTATTGGGCCTACAAGGCTGCACTAACTCTATAGCATATCCACCTTGAGTGGACAACACAAATAAGGGCAACCCTAGTTTTTACACTACTCATGAAGTTACATCACTGTTGTTTGTATTCCAAACTCTCTTATTTAAGGAAGAGAAAAGCCAAAGTGATTATAATAATTGTTTAGCCCTAGAACATGTGTTATGCTCTAACTCTCCCTATGATCTCACTCATCTCCTCTTTGCATTCAAACATCAACCTTGCTCTAGTGAATTATAATTCCTTGGAGAGCTAGTATCTCTTAAGCTAAGTAGTTGACTTTTCTATTCTATTGGTCATTAGAACTTGGTGGAAGCTTCGAATCAAAGTGGTTCGTGTGGATCACCATTGGTATTAGAGATCAAATCCAAAGATGTTGTTTGAACGCAATCTGAAAGAGTTAATAGTATGACTTGTTATCATAAATACTTGGAAAGCAAACTTAAATTTGAAGATTGAGGATTCCAAGAACAACTTTCAAGAAGATATAATTTAAATTACTACCATGAGGTTTATTTGAATTATACCTTGTTTAATGAGTTAATTAATAACAACATGATCTGAGATTAGAAAAAATTTAAAATTTTTGCTGCGCATACTTAATGCATATAATTGTCATATTTGATATGTTTAGATCTAATTTTTTCAACATTTTCTTAACTGTAACTTTTACTATCTAAATATATTTAATCTCATTTAGTCACTTACTATTTATAATACTAGTATTATATTTTTCTTATTGTATTTAGTTAGACAAAAAGAACAAAATTTTTCATTCTTCAGTATTTCTACCAGTATACTTATACTAGTTATTAACAAATTCCCAAACCTCTTCTCCCTTCATAGGTAACAAGCACTCTCCCAAAGCCATACCTTATATATGTCTTCACTTCTTTTACCAGCCTCACAAAGTCTTCTTCTCTTTTCAACATTTTTGCCCTTACTTTTATTTTGAACACCATTGATTTCCTTATATACCAGAAAGGCCATGATTAGGCTGCAAAAAGAAGCCCAACTGTGTGTTTCTCTTTGTTTTGGATTTTTCCCTTAAAAGCTCACTTATTTTCTTATTTTGGGTTTATATTTTTAAAACTAAACCTACTTTTTCCTATTGGTTCTTTTAATTTACTAATTGATTTCACCCAAAATTTCTAATGGATTTTACTCTAATTTCTAAGCATATCTTAGTTGGCCTAGTTCTCCTTAATGGGTTCCATTTAATTTTCTAATTTTCACTCTTAAAGAAATCTAAATTCCCATTTTCCTAAAGATTGTAATATATTAATTACTAATCTCTAAAAAATGTATTCTTAGTTGAAATCTTCTTAGAATTTTATTTTAATAATTCTTCTAATATCATGGATTTTCTACAAGTGTATCAATCGATATTACAATTTTTTACCCTTAAATAAAATTTGTCCTTGAATTTTGAAAATGACAATATTGACATGCATAGAATTGTCAACAACATGTATTACTTTCACGTAATTGTTAATCATCTTTACCAAATAAGTGAAGATATTTTTTGTATATTACTTTCTAATTCCCATGTTGCTTCTTATTCATCGTGCCTTTCAAAAATCACTTTTACATATGATACCTCCTTGGATCGAAGTTTTTGAACTTGTTTATCCACAATGATAAATGGGATGTTCCTCATACACCAATTTCTGATCAATCTTGATCACTATGTACATTATCATGAGTGTCTAAACTAGATTGTATTTTTTTAACATAGACACATGAAATATTGGATGTATGGCTTCTAGATTTTCAAACAATTCTAATCGATACACCATATTTCCAACTCTCTTCACAATTGGGAATGGCCCTATGTATTGTGGAGCCAATTTTTCTTTTTTGTTTCTAAAGCGCATTATCCCTTTCATGAGTGAGACTTTGAGAAATATTCGGTCACCTATCTCAAATTCTTATTCTCATTATATTTTATTGGCGTATGATTTCTAGCAATTTTGTGCTTCTTTAAGCCTTTCTATGATAATTTGAACCTTTTCAAGTGCATCTTTGACTAAGTTTGCCCCAATCCGTTTGATTGCTTCCAACTCAAAACATCCTCTAGGAGATCGGCATCTTCTTCCATATAGTGCATCAAATGGTGACATTTGCATTATTGCTTGCTAACTCTTATTATACGTAAACTCAATTTAAAGGCAAATATTTATCCTAACTTCTTTCAAAATCCATTGCACAAGTGCAAAGCATATCTTCCAATGTCTAAATTGTATATTCTAATTGTCCATCAATTTGTGGGTCAAACATTGTGCTAAATTGTAGTTACATGCCTGTCACTTCTTGAGATGATTGTCAAAAGTGAGAGGTGAATTGTGTACCTCAATTAGATATGATCATAACTAGAATTCCATATAATGGAACAAGTTTATCTAAGAAAAGTTACACATATTATGAAGTAGAATACATAGTCTTTATCAGTAAAAAGTGTGTTGTTTTTGTCAAACAGTCCATAATTACCCAAATGGAATCATGTTCCTTGTAGATTTGCAAAAATCTAGTAAGAAAAACCATTGTAATGCTTTTCTGGTTCCATTCCAGTAAATATATATTTTGGTGAAGTCTAGCAAGTCATTGATGCTCGGCTTTCTCTTGTTGGCACGTAAGGCATTTCAATACGTACTATGTCACATCCTTCTTCATTCCTTCCCACCAATAGTCGTTCTTCAAGTCTTGATACATCTTTGTTGCTTCTAGGTGCATTATATATGGTGACTCATGTGCATATCGTAACAATTCCTTACAGTATGCTTTTGGTAGCCACAATTGTCTTTCATGCTTGATGACTCCTTCATCAATCACTTTTAATGTAGTGTTATCGTTAACACTTTCTGCTTGAATTGCAAAGATTTGGAGTCTTGTTGTTGGTGCACCTTAATTTGTTGTTCTAGAGTGGACTAAATTTTTATTCTTGCAACTATCACTGTTTGTGGTTCTCCTTCTATTTCCATCTTTAATTCTTGAGCCTTTCCCCATACTTTAAGAGTTTGTCTACTCAAAGCATCTGGTATGACATTTGCTTTTGCTAGTTGGTAGTGAATAGAGTAGTCATAATCTTTGACTAACTTCATCCACCTTCACTATCTGAGATTCTAATCTTTTTGATCAAATATATACTTAAGACTTTTGTGATCTATGTAAATTTCACAAGTTGTGCTACATAGATAATGCCTCTAGATCTTTAGTGCAAGCACAACTGCTACCATTGCTAAATCATGTGTAGGGTAATTCAGCTCATGTTTCTTTAGCAGTTGTGAGGCATACACAATTACTCGGCCATCTTGCATTAATACACAGCCCAAGCTAAGTCTTAAAGCATTATAACAACTATGTACTCCCTAGTTCCTAATGGCAAAGTTAATACTTGCATTGTAGTTATACATTTCTTTAATTTTTGGAAACTTTATTCAAATTCATCACTCCAAACAAATTTTGCTCCCTCACGGGTTAACTTAGTTAATGATGTTAATATCTTTGAGAAATCCTTCATGAATCAACAATAATATCTAATTAAGTTAATGAAACTCTTTATTTGTGTGACTGTTCATAGTCTCGACCATTTGGTTATTGCTTCCACATTTTGAGGATCTACTTTAATACCTTCTTGTGATATCACATGCCCCAAGAAATGGAGTTTAGTTATCCAAAACTTACAATTCAAAAATTATGCACACAACTTATTTTCCCGCAATATCTCTAAGGTAATCCATAGATATTGCACATGCTCTTCCGTACTCTATGAATACACCAAAATATCATTAAGAAAGACAATAACAAACTTGTCTAGAAACGATTTGAACACTCAATTCATCATATGTATGAATTATGTAAGCACATTTTTCAATCCAAATGACATCACTAAGAATTCATAATGCTCATATCACATATGGATGCTATCTTTGGAACATCTTCCTTGTAAATCTTCAGTTGATGGTATCCAGAGCGAAGATCAATCTTAGAAAAGTACCACGCTCCTTATAATTAATCAAGCAAGTCATCTATTGTAGGTAACAGATATTTATTTTTTATTGTGACCTTGTTCAACTATCAATAGTTATTGCATAGCCACAGAGTCTTTCTTCGTGATAAACAACACTAGGGCTTGCCACGATGATATACTGGGTTAAATAAATCCTTTGTCCATTAAGTCTTATAATTGTTGCTTTAGCTCCTTCAATTCTCTAAGTACCATATGATATGGTGGAGTAGATATAGGCTCTGTCCCAAGTATTAGATCAATACTGAATTCAATTTCTCAGTCTAGTAGTAATTCGGCAATTGTTCTAGGAAGACATCCAAAAATTCATTTGCCACCAGTACCTTACTAATTTCCATCATTTTTGCCTCTGCATTGTTTATCGTAGCTATCTAAATAGCATACACTTTTTGCATCAATCTTCACACCTTGGTTTAAGAGATAAGATTAGGCACAATTGCTAACTGTTCACCCTAAAAAATAGGTGTCATTCCTTTCTCTAGCTAATAAGTCACTGTCTTGTTATAAAAGTCCATGCAAGCATGATTTTCTGACAACCAATCTATTCTTAGTATTACATCATAATCACTCATGTCCAACAATATTAAGTTTACTATCATGGGTTGATTATGAGTTAGTAATTCACACTCATTGATTCCATATGTGGCAAGCAATGTATTTCCCATTGGAGTGTTTTACTAGGTAATTCTTAAGTAACAAAGTACCTATCATCATAACATTAGAGGCTTGTGCTTCCTGACGTGTCAATGCATACACTCAGGCTTGCGAACCTATTACCTCTCATTCCTTATTTCCTCTTCCTAGTCCATGACCTAGTACAAATTGAGACCTAATAGAGATTGTATTTTCTGTCAGTGGTACACTTAGTGCAACAATAATACCCTAATTTGGAATATTCAGACATTCTCTTGCCTTGTGCCCTATCTTTCCACACCCAAAGCATACTCCAATATATCCATAAGGTCCAAAATGATTGGTTTGACATTGATTACAATATGGTGCATCAATTTGCGGAAAACTGGGTAGTGGGTAAGCTCGTTAACTACCCTTGGAATGGGTCAGTTCTGCACATTGGGTCCTTGATATGGCTTGTGAATATGAAATCTTCTTGTTACTCCGCTGGGCAGTGTGTTCTATATAGATGATGTCTTTCCCCAATTCACCAGCATTTCTAGCTTCAAACCTTAGTCTTTACTTTTCAAGTGTTCCTTTTTTTCTCTCTCCTTTTCTTCAATAGAAATTTTACCCGGAGTGTTTAATTTAGTAGTAATTGGTAGGTAGTAATATCAATAATAGTAACCTAATCAAAGTAATAGTCTTGTAGTCCATGTATAAATCTTTCCACCTTAGCTTTTTCAATCGAAATCAAATATCCAACATAGCAAGAAAGTCTGGTAAGTTATGCATCATGCTATGGCACTATCATCGCTCCTTGAGTTAGATAGCTTTTGCTTCTTAAACACTTAATAGTAGAATACGATCCATCAGATCATGTTGAAATTATACCCAAATCAATGACATTGTTGCCATATCTTGTCTTTCCACATGGTGCTCATACCAGAAGTGTGCTACATTACCAAGATGATACCTAACTAGTTCTAATATAGTAATTTCATCATAACCTCATATTCTCTCAAACCTCTCCATCTGATCAAGAAACTAATAGAGATCCACCGATGGGTTTGGGCCTTCATAACTTGGGGGTTTAAATTTCAGAAATTCATTTATTATCTACATCCTATCATGAGGTAGTGTTAGGGAAGGTGATTGTCGCCAATTTTGCTCCTTATTTTGATTCAAGTTATCTTCTTGATTCTTATCTTATTTCTAGTTTTGATTTTATGTTGTTATTTATACTAATTTTTCTATTGCTTATTATATATTAATGGCCTAGAGAGGAACTTCTAATTGCTCATATTCTAATTTCTTTTTTCAGCCCCAAACCTCAGAGGATATGAATGTACAAAGCTAGTATGTTCTTGTTGTTCTGCTATAATTGGATTCCTTCTGGTATTTCTTAATACTCTATTTCTCTGCTTCTTTTGGATTCCTTCTAGTATTTCTTAATACTCTATTTCTCTGCTTCTTTCTAGGCATTTTCATAGAAAACAATTTTAATCAGATATTGAAAATGTAATTAAAATTTACCTAATCTTCCGACTGACACTCATCTTTGTAGTAATTCACATAAGCAATAAGTGCTCTTGGTGTATACCTACTACTTATGTCGATTCTTTTCTCTAATTGTATGGTGAAACTTTTACTATCTTTGGCAAATGGGTTCCCCATTATAGGCTTGAACCATGCTCTAATACTGATTCTATCATGACCTAAATGTTGCTAATTGTGACTGATTGGTGTAAAGACATCATTCTGACATCTCCACTAGCCTGTTATATTTACTTCATACAAATATCCTATCATACTTTACTGTCTAAAGGTAATATTGTTATAAAAAATATTTTGTATAATTACGTATTTATACAATTATGCAAATATATTTACATATTCATAAAAACATATTTGACTGTCACGTTACTAACTAACAGTACAAATATTATTAATAAGAATATTCTTCAAATTGTGAACCATATTTAAAAAATTAATACTAAGATATTAATATTAAACACTTATGTAGTTCTATTATATACATTTTTGTATTATTAATAATACTTGTTGCATAAAATATATATGACTTATTAATAATACTACATAATTATTACTATTCATATTACTTACAATTTATTTCTAAATTATTATGTAAATACTTGAAATAAAATTCCCTCTTAATTCCCTAGTTATGGTTGAAACATGCAGGAAAATTTGCTCTAAAAGATTTTTCTTTTCTTTTATATTTTATTCCTAAAGTCTTTGATTAAATCAAATAAATTAAAATCCAAATTCTTAATGCTTTTTAGTTAATTAATTTAAAACCTATTACTGGTGAAATTCTAGGAATTTTTTAAGATAATGTAATATCAAACTCTTTCTCAAATTAAATACATACTAGTCCATTTTTATTTATATTATATAATTAATCTAATTCTAGAATTTATACTATATTAAGTATTAGCCTTGAAACTAATACTAATAGTATTATTATTTAAAAACCAAACATAATTATGCAAAAGACATAAAATACGAATAAATTTTCATTCATCGAGAAGGATTTCACATTAAGTCCATTTAATTAAGCATATGGGCTCAGTACATAAAGTTTTTTTAGCCTAATATTACTTAAATCATTACATTACCTAAGGCCTTTTCTATTTACCGAGCTTTATCAAAAAGATTCATGTAACTAAACTCAACCTACCAAAGTAATTCTCTAGGCCTTCTTATACTTTATATATCAATACACAAAATACTCTTCACTTGCCAAGTGAGGTGCACGGCCATGCTGCCATATGTATATATATGTTTTTTTCTACACACTTATATTATTTACTTATATATTAAAAGTAATAATTCATGGGATAGGATAGAGAAAGTCCATAAGAAACAATGGCACACTAAGAGCCATAAATTACTCTATGCTCTCCTTAATGAGCCGACTAGGAGATGGAAGAGAATGTCTTAAATATATAATATTTACATGATACAGAATCATAGAGCCATATGAGTCAATCATCATAGTGAAATGAAATTCAAGCATATACACTCCGTAGACAAAAGGAAAGTGCCACCACCAAATATCGTAGTTAAATGCAAGCAAATCCATCTCAGCTTATGGGAGGATCCTTTAGAGTATTTGAAAAAAAAAATAATCAACAACAAGAATAGGTATAAATATCCTGTGAGTGACTGTCTAATTTCTAATCAAATGGGTTTGCAATCAAAAATAAATAATTTAGAAAATAACATATTTACTCATCTACAGCCATACAAATAAATCTTTAATATTTTTCGCAAAAGTTACTTTATTTCACAATTTTACCATTAATTTCTCTAAATTAAAATTTCCTCCAAAATTCTTTAACAATATTTTAAGTAAATTTAGCATTTTATTAGAACAATCAAAATAAATGATTTGTAAAATAAATGGCAGAATGGCATACAAATTTCTCCTTTAGACTCCCTTCATCCTTTTCCCTCTATTCAACCTTATCTATCTCCCCTTAAAAATGGTGTCAAACCTTGTCCTCTCCTGTACAACTTTCATTTATTTTTAATTCAACCTTTTGGGCTCATTTTGTCATAGATTTCATAAAATGACCCCATGGGTCAAAATATACAATTTCTCATAAAAATTAGAAAAGTAACATATTTGCTAAGTCATCTTTTAATAGTTTGTAAAACTTTCATTTTTGTCTATAATTTTTTTTCTTTTACCAAAAACACCTTTCTTATATCAAATTTATGAAATTCTAAAAATTTTTCTTCTTTTTCCCAAGAAAGCCATAAGCAAGCAAAAGCTCACCATTCAGAATGTTCAACTTAAATTTTTCCAGATGTCTAAAATACTTATTTACAAAATGAAAATACCAATTTGCCCTATGGTGGCCGAATACCATGCAGAAGCATCAAGCTTCATTTTTCTCATCCAATTTTCTCATATATCCATATTTTCTTAAAACCCACTAAAAATAATTTATTTTCAAAAGAGATATAATCAACCAACATCATAAATCTTGATTTTTATTTCAAGATTCATGTCAATACTTTTATCTAATCTAAATAACATAAAACCCAACAAAACTCTAAGAGTTTTCTCGAGTTTTCAAGTGGGAATTCCAATTACATCCAAGCTTCCAAAACCATATATTTCAACAAGAAACAACGTTATTTTGATAGATCATGTCTTAACCTAAAAACCATAAATAAGAAAATATGTATGTTTTCTATGCAAATATTTCAAAACCAAAACTTATCAAGGGAGAGATTAGAGAAACACTCACTCTAAAAGGAAGAGATGAATTTGTTTCACCTAAATACTTTAAAAGAATATTATTTTTTCATGAAAATAAAAAGTTAAAAATTTTCCTCCTTTCTTGATGCCTGTGACCAAAACTTGCCCTTGTAAAATCAAGATGAAGCTTCAAGCTTCCTCTTGATTTTTGTAAGGTGTAGCTGAAGAAAAGAAGGAGTAGAAAATATTTAAGAAAACAAAATAAGAAATGCTTGCTTCATTTGCATTGAAACTATGAAAAGAGAAGTTGAAGAATAAATAGGAGTGGCTCCAATTTGCTTGGTTATTTTAGAAAAAAGAAGAGCAAAATAGTTAGAGAGTGAAAGAGAAGTTTGTGAAAATGAAAATGAAAGATAAAGGAGTTTTGGGGTAATGCACAGTTTGCATTGGCTTAAAAGGAAATGTGTTTGTGTTTATTTTGTTTGGTGAAAGAGTGTTAATAAAAAGTAAAGTCATAATTTGATGCATTTAAGGTTTTAGCTTTTTTTTTAAAAAAAAAAAATGCAAGTGTTAGTTGATAAGTTGGTATTAAATGAAGTGTTAATTGTTCTAGTTTCTTTATAAAAGTCTAAAGCATCCATCCCTCGTTTCTCCTTTTAGTTTTGAGCACATGCTTCAGACAGGGGAATATTTATTGCTTTGTTTCCTCTTCAATTGCAAAGTGATAAATGCACTAAGTTATAGTTAGTCTAGTTGCATTTAAAAAAAAAATTCTAATTAAAAGATAGTAGATAAATACATGTAAGTACTACAAAAAACTATTAAGTATCATCTTCATAAGAGTATTTTCTATATTGTAAACTTTACTATCTAAATATATTTTATCTCATGTCTTTTAGTCACTTACTATTTATAATATTAGTATTACATTTTTCTTACTATATTTAGTTAGACAAAAGGAATGGAATTTTCCATTCTTCAATATTTCTATTAGTATACTTATATTGGTTATTCACAAATTCCTAAACTTCTTCTTCCTTTATAGGTGCCCTAAGGCATTCTTTCAAAGTCATACCTTATTTATGTCTTTAACTTTTTGACCCATCCTTTTTTTAGACATGTTTCTCCTTGCTTTAATTTTGAATACCACTGATCTCCTCACATACAAGAAAAGCCAAGGTTGGGTTGCGAAGAGAAGTTCGACCATGTGCTTCTCTTTGTTTTGAATACAAATTCTTTATTTTGAACTTTTCCCTTAAAAACCCGCTTCATTTCTTGTTTGGGATTTACATTTTTAAAACTAAACTTACTTTTTCCTATTGGTTCTTTTAATTTCCTAATTGATTTGACCCAAATTTTATAATAGGTTTTACTCTAATTTCTAATTATAACTTAGTCAGCCCAACTCTCACTAATGGGTCCCATTTAATTTTCTAATTTTCACTCTTAAAAAAATCTAAATTTCTATTTTTCTAAAAATTCTAATATACTAATTTCAAAAAAATCATATTCTTAGTTGAATTCTTCCTAGAATTTATTTTGATAATTATTCTAATGTCATGGATTTTCTACGAACATATCAACGAATATTATAATAGTATTTTTATATTTTTTTTAATTTTTTTATGCTATAAGTGTTAGAACTTTTTTAATCAATTTTCACAAAGTCTTTTCCTCTTTTGGACATTTTTGGCTTTACTTTTATTTTGAATACCATTAATCTCTCCACATACAAGAAAGGCCAAGGTTGAGTTGCAAAGTGTGCGCTTTTCTTTGTTTTGAACAAAAATTCTTTGTTTTAGACTTTTCCCTTAAAACTCCACTTCATTTCTTGTTTTGGGTTTACATTTTTAAAACTAAACCCATTTTTTTCCTATTAGTTCTTTTAATTTCCTAATTGATTTGACCCAAATTTTATAATGGGTTTTACTCTAATTTCTAATCATATCTTAGTTGGCCCGAATCTCTCTAGTGGATCCCTTTTAATTTTCTAATTTTCACTCTTAAAAAAATATAAATTTCTATTTTCATAGAATTTCTAATATACCTATTTGGAAATATTTTCAGGTGATTTCATTTTATTATTTTTTAAAAAACTCTTTTTAAAAACTATTTTTTTTAGAATAAAAAAATAAAAAATTTATTTGGATGTAAATTTTGAAAATAAATATTTTCTTTATTTTTGAAGATGAAAAAAATAAATTTAATATTATTCACAATTTTGTTATTAATAAAAATAGGTATTCTTCTTATTTTTGAAAAAAATCTAAAAATAGTTCTATATAAAAATAAGGAAAAACATCATTTTGATGTTTCCTGAAAATTGTTTTTTCAATTACACTTTTAGAAAACGATTTTTAAAAACAGATTTTTTTTTGTAGAACAAAAAAAACAAGAAAATTGTTTTTGAAAACAAAAAAATAGTTTCTCAAACAGTCCCTAATTTCTAAAAATCATATTCTTAGATGCATTCTTCCTAGAATTTATTTTAATAATTATTCTAATGCCATGGATTTTTTATGAGCATATTAACAGATAGTACAATAGTGTTTTTATATTTTTTTTATTTTTTCATACTATAAGTGTGAACACTTTTTTATCCAATTTTTACATCTAAAGTGATAATTGAAGTCTAATTATATAAAGGAAATAAAATATTATTAAGAGTGGGATGATGCAATAACAAATGTAATGAAAAAAAATTATTGAAATATATAGCAAGGGAACAATTTTGGTTTTAGGTGTTGGTATTGTAATCCAACATGTGATAAAGTAGATTTAATCGTTTAGGTGTTCAAATTTAGCATATAGATGTATAAATTCATTTTTGTAGGGTAATATTAATCAAAGAATTAGGGAAAATTAAAAAAAAAAAGTCAATTTGTATGTCCATGTCATGACCTACATTACCTTCATTATACCAATTGAAAAGTAGTTATATTGCAGTGGTGACACATAATTATCTATTTCTTATTTGGAAAAGGTAAGGTATGGTTAATGGTACCTTACATGTAATTATTCTTATGTGACAATTGCAAGTGATGCAGAGTTAATGAGGCATTGCTTGTGGTTAATTCTTATATGATAGAACATGATTAGTAGCATCTTATTTGTGATTAGTTCTTATATGATAATGGTAAGGCATAATTAGTGATGCCTTACTTGTGGGTAATTTTTAGTTGGCAATGATAAAGCATAGTTAGTGACACCTAGCTAGTAACATTAGCATAATTATTTATTTGTGCAATGTATAAATGGCGAAAATTTATTTTTGACAATGTTTAATTTGTTACTATATTTAGTTAATTGAAAATTTTAGTAACTTAACACATGAAAGTTGCAATAATTTGGTAATAATTAATTTGATATATCATAAATTATAGTAATTATATATATGCAATGTATAAATAATGAAATTAAATTTTGATTAATTTTTCACAATATTTAATACATTAGTATATTTACTTAAGTGGTCATTTTAGTAAAAAATTAATTTAACACATAAATTTTTTACAATTTAATGAACATTTACTATATTTATTATATTTACTAATTAAATGATAATATGATATTGTATATTTGGTATATATACTTAGGTGATAATTTTAGTCATTTTTATTAATTTTTGGCAATATTTAATTGACCTATAGGTTCCCTAAAAAAAAAAAACACTCAATCCAATTTACTATATTTTAGTAATTGTGTGAAGCAAAAAAGAAAAAAAAACATTACATCCAACTTGCTTTTTGTTGATCCATAAGTTCCGTAAAAAAAAATGTTTGAGGCAGAAATAAAAGTAGGAGAAATTTTGTTCTAATTTAAAAGGTTTTTAAAAAAATGATTAACCTAAAAGCCTCTTTCATACCAATAAGGTGTCATTTTTTATTGACTTGTAATTCAAGATATTGGTACTTAAACTTTTAGTATGGGTATGGAAGAACTATCCTTAACATAATCTATTTTTCCTATTTGCCTTTAAACCATTCAATTCAGTTCAAACTACCATCTTCTCTCCAACTACTATTCCACTTTAATAGCACCATTTCACCAAATGAAATGGGATGGAAATGAAAAAGAGAATGATTAAAAAATTTATTTGTTTGGTAATATGAAGTAAGAATCTTTTCCTTAAAGGATGGCTATTTTATCAAATGATGGAATTTCTATTCCTTTACTAAAGCAATAAAACACTCATTCCATGTCATGGAATAATCTTTGACATTTTTCTTCCTCGCATCTTTCATGTATTTCAAAATTATTCTTATAACAATAAATATTAAACCAATGTTAGCTTTTTAATACTTTTACTATTGATAATTATATTTTTAATAATAAAATTTAAAACAATATATTTTTGTGTTATTTATCATTAAAATAGTGAAACGCCATTTTTTAATGTACATCAATACATTTTCTCTCCTCTATTTAATGATTTACATATCTTTTTATTGGTTTGGTGCAAAAGTTTAAGTATCACGATCCGACAGTTCGGTTGTCAAAATATACAATACTTAATCTTTTAACACAACACTTTCACTTAGTATTTGAGAATAAGACAGCCAATCTATTATACATCATTTTAATTTCGACAATAACAAGCAAGATCCATAATTTATATCACATTAAAGCAACCATAAGCAGCAAACACTTGGCACATAAGTAACCAATTTACATATATAAGCAACCAATTCATTCATATAGGCAAATAAAATCCATTCATGTAATTTGAATATATGTGGATGAATGCAACTAAAAGCAGATAAATTCATGGAATAATATTTTATCTAAAGAGGGGCTACTTCTTTTATTCACCTAAAACCTTATTACAAGACTCTGAATGTCTATGGGAGGCACCAAGACATACACTCATACCCCTAGACTAGTGCATCAATACTCACTCAAGTCACCAGATACTCTCTCTAAAGAACACTCTAAATCAAAGTTTTATGGCACAAGTAAATATATATTTTTTTAATTAACATATGGATTTTTCTTTTAACTTAGAAAGGATCTAATGTGTCATAATATATTAATTCTAAGATAAAAATCAAAGGATCACAAAATGTTCTTATTTACTCACATTAGACAAATTATCTTGATCAAAATTATATAAATGTCCTCAAAACAAGAGAAAATAGAAAAATAATTTACATGTGCATTTTTTCTTAATTTCATGCCATATAATCTTCTCTTTATATTTAATTTTTATGTCAAGTTTCATTCGAATCAGACTCGTTTACTTGCCAAATTTAGCCACAATACTTGATTTTTGACAACCAATTGCAATTAAAATATCTTCCATGCCTATAGTTGTATTATTTTTTTTTTTCAGATCATTCTAGTTACTAAATACTTGCATATTTTCTTTTTGCACTTTGCATTTTATCATTACTAAACATATAAATCCACATGTGGGAACCGTTACTGCTCTGTTCCTTCCAATATTTCCATTCCAACCCATTGAAAGTAATTCACAAATATTTTATTTCTCTAATCATCTACTATTAGTTGAGATCAATGAAAGATTATCACTTATAGTTGATGCTTACTATTAGTTTCACTTACTCTTTTTCTCTCCTACATGGTATGATGATATTCTAAAATCAAAGAAGCATATAATGATGTACTTGAGATGAATAATTAAGTTTAAGACAAAGTTTTCATATTTTGAAAGAAGAATATAAAGATAAAATATATAACACTTGAATTTATTCGTGTTTTGCAACTTGTTTTTGGGCCTTATCTAAATAGTAGGGAAGTCTGAATGGGCTCAAAATTTCAGTGGCTGAGTTGGGCTCACCAATTACTTGGGCTACAGTTGGTGTATGGACATGTCATCCAAAACTTCCCATATTGACATAGAGACAGATTCATGTCATTTATAGAGACAGTATGGTTGTGAGGCGGAGAGACAGCTGACTTGGGCAAACAAGTAATGATTTTGTCAAGATTATGCTTTCTCCGTATACATGAGACAAGCATTATTCTTTGTCATGAACCAGGCCATTCTGCTCTGCAATCATCTGCTACCTTAAATAGAGATTTCAATTCACACACATGGTTCTATTCAGAAAAACTCCTGCTCCTGGATTAGTATTATAAATTATGATTGATGGTCTTTTATATTTTATTTCTATTGTAATTAATTGTTTCCATGTTCATATACATCACACAACGGATTCTTCTCCATAACACTGATATCAACTGTATTGTTAAAATATATAAATAAAAAAAAATGTGTATGCTTACATAATATTTCTGTATTATGTATTTGTCCTATACATTTCCAAGTAGGAAAGAATATAGGACTTGATATCAAGTACACCAATAAGATACAAAGATATTTTTATATAGAAATGTCAGTTTCACATGACAAGTGGCTATGGGCATGGAGTTGGAAATTGTTTCAAAAGAGAATCACTTTTATGCTCTGAAATTTATATTTTCTTTCAGATCAATTGGTCTAATATATAAACCATAAGCAGTTTAATTAATTAAGCATGCCCTTTGTATTTGACAAAATTGTCAGCTTAATTATTCAAATTGAACCATAAATCAAGATGAGATTCTCTAATTTCAGTGTGATGGAAGACAGAAGAAAATTGGTAGTGGACTAGAAAGATGGAAAGCCAAGTGTTGTTACAAGATTCTGTTTGGTTAGTCTTTGGAGAGCACTCAAATTAGAAAAGAGAAAGCTGCCTGCCACTAGGGGGTATGTGTGCGCTGTCAGACAAACTCACACTCCTCTTCTAACGAATCTAATCTTCTTGGTGTTTTGGATTCTTTGCTCAGTCACAGCTCCTAGGCCCTCTCTTTCCTTCTCTCTCACTTTGATTCAGCTTTTTGTGGCTTTTTACCAATGAATGATATGACAGTGTTCAGATTCAAAATCATGGATGACGTATAACCTCACAAGTTGTCGACTCTTTCTATTTGGATAGCCTTATTAGCATATCAAGGATTTTGAGGACATACTATTGCATGCGTGGATGAAGTTAATGATATCGATCTTGTACGTCGAGACGTTTCTTCAATCAAATTGCTGAATTGTTACTAGCAAGCAATGACAACTAGTGAGTTTAGTGTAGGTTGACAAAGTAGGCACTTGAGAAACTGTTAATAATTGATGAAAATTGATGGTAGCGCAATTATTTGCTGGTTGAAAGGAATGATTATGTTTAGAGCCAAATTTCATAACTTAGAAAGTTCGACTATAAAATAAGTTCTTCACAAAAAATAAACAAAATTTGGATTCTTTGAAAAATTTATGCGAAGCAATACAATTGCAAATAATAAATAAAAAAATTTTCATTTCAAATATTTGTGACTTATATAAAAAGATAGAAAATGACGCATAAAATTACAAATATAAAAGTGGAAAAAGTTCATAAAAATTATAAAAAGTTAACAGAGTATTGAATTTGTGTACTAAAACTCTACAAAACAGAGAGCATGTTTGAGTAGTTTTTTATGTTTTAATTGTAAAAGGTCCCTCTTTAATTTGCCAATGTCATATTTATAAGAACCATAGATAATTTTTTTCAATAATCGCTCATGAAAATTGATTCCTATAAAAATGGACACACACTCTAAAAAGATAAAAAAAAAATTAAAAATAAAACAAACAAGAAGTGGTGAGATAACTGTTAGGTAATTGCCTCTTATGTGTCCAATATATGTGTTCACTTTGATCTCATCTGTAACTACTCATTTGTTGATTTTTTTACATTAGTCATTATCTCGACTCCAAGTGCATGGTCAACTTGCCTGGGCCATTTTTGCAAAAAAAAAAGTGGCTAATAGAGGCCCCTTAATTTGGTTTGATTGCTTGACTTTGAGTTAAAATTTCGATGCATCTAGAAATTTTGAGTCCAAACTTGGATATCGAACTAAACTATGCCCTCATACTGTTGACTTATATGTTCAACTATCATGTGATGTTGATGTCCAACCATCTTATCAACCTGTGACCCTTGAGTTGCTTCATGTCAGGTGGAATCACTTTCTAATAGTTTTGTACAATTTTCAATGAGCAATGATGGGAGCTACACTTCCGAGCAATCAAAATTATTTATTCACGTCTTTTTGAGACCCAAAAAGGAACCATCCCTTATCTTCCCTTTTAAGGAACTTGTTCAACATCTAGAGCTCACTTTGCTTTTGCTCGCCTAGATTGCTCTGGATTTCTTTCATGCTCATCCATGTGCGTTCATTTCTCTTCCTTCAATCCTCACTTCTCACTGGAATATGGCCATTACTTCAAGCTCTTTCTCCCAAGCATCTAAAGCCATTTTCAGAAATACTCTCCATTCTTCAATTTAAGGTATTCATCCCCTCTACTGAATTTGATGTTGACAAGAATGAATCGCCAGTTTTCTAACTAGGTCCCCTTTCCAATGGTAAACTAGACAAGGATTCCTTATTCCTGTAACAACCTTTATTATTATATAAGTCCATTCCTATTACCCTATGGGTTTCTAAGAATGCTAGGATTTTTAGGAATTTTCCAAGGCCTTCTCCGACATATCTAAATTGTTTAGATTGAGTCCATTCAAAGAAAGAACTTCTCCTTTAACCAAAAATTTCAACAACTTGTGCCTATTTCCACTCGAAATTCCACTTACTTGACATTAATATCAGCATTCCATGGGTCTTTTACTCCTCGATTTCCTATAGTGAGCATATCATTTTTTAACTTTATTAGCTTTATAAGCATCTTTTTTGTGTATCACTACTGAAATTTCTTTTTTATTTTTTTTATTTTTACCTTTAGTGTTTTTACTTCATAAGGGTTAGCAAGTAGCCTTATGGCCTTTTGTGTTAGCTTATCTTTTTGAAAATATCAACTTGATTATAAACCACTTTAGGGATCACAATTCTATTTCCAATTTATGCGGCCCTTTTTGGATTTTTCAATTATGGCTAACTGTGGCCTTGCAAGATAATGTTTATTTTTTTTTTTAATATTTTGACTCAAAATATTAAAATTTGTCATACGATCCTAAGCTTTTTCATGCATCCTTAGTCAAGGCAATAGAGTCAAAATCATGAAGGGAGTTATTTTATCATTTTTTGCATTTTTTATTCTTTCGACACTGACCATTCCTTTCAATATCTATCAACATTTTCTCCATGGTCTTACAGCCCAATTTGGTTTTCCTCTTAGTTTAACCCATCTAAGCCTCATAGCATCGAAATTTGGTCCAAATTCTTATGTCCTCCATATTTATTTTTTGGTCTTCTTTAAGAGTTGACTTCAGGGGTTGAACTCTTTTTGCCAAACACTTTAGCTTTTCAACATGGATTAGTGAAGGGGTGCCCAACCATGCTCCTAGATAAATAATTTCACAGGTGTGCTATGAAGTTGCATAAATGTTCTCTCATTAAGGATGCCAATATAACCATGCGTGCACAATTTGAGCAGCAGAAAGTTTCTCTGTGTCTTGCATATACAATATTGTTCTCAGAGTGGTAACTTTCTAGAAGTCATTTATATTTTGATACACCAATCTTTGATAAGCTTTTTCATTGTGTAAATATTCAAACTATGGAAGTTTCAACCAAGACTACAAGTATGCATATCACTGAAATATTGGCCTTTGAAAAGTATTATAAAGTCGAGTATGACTACAAGCACCCAAAGTACATGATTGTTGAAGTTGATGAAGCACTTAGTAAGAAAAAAAGAGTCTTATTATGAACATCGCCATCATTACTAGTGGAAAGTTTATATCTAAAATTTCGTAATAAAAATGGTTGTTCTTCTATTCATACTAAAACTCATTCCTTTACCTAATACCCCATTTAGTTTGGCCAAACCAATAGTACTGATTTCTTACTCTAGTGTTACTATTGCCTATCATTACCCATTTCCTATCGACATCAGTCAAATACCAATGGCTTGTGTGGTGAATTATTTAGGTAACTTGTTTACTTCTTTTTTTTTTCTTCAAATTTTACATACTAACTTTTATTCTATCCATTTACAGAATTCATCGTACTAATCAAGATACTTGGCATAGCATGAGGCAATAATTTGACAGGAGTTGTAAACGATGAAATACAAGAGAAGCATGGCAAAGCCAACAATATGTTTCCAGATGATGAACCACTAGCACTAAAGAAAAAGAGGAAATATCAGAGGAAGACTATGTATAGCTCAATCGAAACCGAAGTGGGCAAGAGGGAAATGGTGACCAAACAAATGGGTGAGTCATCGAAAAAGGAAAAAACTATTAAATTGAAAGGAGTTAGCAGTGTGACTTTTAGGCAAACCACATTTGAACTCCCCCTCGACTAGCTTAAAAAATGATTCCTTCATTTGTTCAAGACATGGCTTAGTCGAATCGACTAATTTCATTTCCTTTCCTTTGTTCTTCCTTTTGATTATCTTTTATGCTGATATGTTATATAGGATCAAAATATGACTGGTGTTGTATCTTGCCTAAAGTTGATTGTAGTGGAACCCGTGATCAAAGACATAGGTCAATAAATTTCAGACCCTCAATGCTTCTTTGCAGGCCATGAAATAACTACTGGCCATCTTACCTTTCCATAATGACAAGCTTTAAAGCTCTTGCTGATCACTAAATTGCCTCGTCAAAAAACCCAAATACTAGATGTCAGCACACTCTCCCCATTCAATGAAGTGAATGGGACAATAGCAGTGTTGGAGTCATTACTATGAAAAAAATATGAGACATTCATTACATCCCTCTTAGTTGGATCAAGAATGGAAGACCCTCCTCCTACTTTGGAAACTAACATTGGCAAATGGGAGCAAATAAGACAAGCCATCAAGACCTTTAACACTATTTTATAGAATATATAGAGGTGGCTATCTCAGAAGCCAATCAACGTAATGCTCTTTATTCCTCTTTACAAATTTCACAAGGCACTTTTGAGGTCAGAATCACTATTAGCCTAAAATCTTTTATCCCTAATTTTCAAGAAAAAATTTCTTTCTTCTTAGATAAGGTCAGGAACTGTGCAATGCCAACAAAACCCTTCAAGAGTTATTTGCAAGAAAAGAGAAATTAGTTTAATTCTCTAAGCAAGCTATCATGACTAGGAAGACCTTGATTGAGAAACATAATATAGCTTTAAAGTTAGTTGATAATAACTCGATGTGCATAGCAGTAGTTGAGTCTTAATGGATTTACAAAAAGAACTTCATCTGCTCAAAGTTAACAAACTTAAGCTAGATGTTATGGTGAAGTTAACCAATGAAAACACAGCTTAATTTGCCAAGAAAGTTAGAGATATTCTAACTAACCTTAAGACTACCACATTGCAAGTTCATAAAGTTAGACATATCCTAACTGACCCTTAGACTACCACATTACAAGTTCATAAAGCTAGAGTTGCTTATAAATTATCACAATTACCAAAAAAAAGGTAGATCAACAATAAAGAGAGCTTAAATCTACTTTTGACTTGAATTTCAAGAAAATATCATATTCTATCTTATCCTTGTAACCAGAGGTTTTTATTTTGAATGTTTTACGCATATCTCATGAATACTCAGCTTATATATTTTAAGATACTTACCATTTATAACTTCAGCAATATTTTTGTTTACATGTCTTATCTTATAACTATTCCTACTAAATATGTGTATGATTTTGAATGGCCTTTCCTAGGGTGGCGACCATATACCATATTTTAACATTTTTTGTATTAGCAATATGACTTTCCAAACTAATTGGCCAATGCCAAAATTTTTACGTTCCATCGTTCATTGTAAGACTTAGGGAATTTTTCTTTGTTAAAGACTAAATTATCTAAAGCCTTCCACCTTTCTTTACCATGATCCTCTAACTCATTAAGCGAAAGGCCATGATAATCATTTTTAGATAGTTGCTTTTGCTTTAGACTTTTAAAGATTGAATTGTCACTTGGACTAGGATGACAACATCATGGTCGAATATTAGCTTATAAGGTGTGACTTCTATTGATTTGTTGGGAGTATTTCTTACAGTCCATAAAGCACTTTAAGCATTTTATGCCAATTCTTTGGATACTGTCCAATATGTTTCTTGATCATATTTATGATATTTTATTAACAGCTTCTACTTGACCATTTACTTGAGTATAATATGACATTGAAGTTAGCATTCTAATTCCCTTTGATTTGACATACTTCCTGATTTGTCTAAAAGTAAATATTGTCATGCAGATAGTAGCAATTATCCCTAATAATTTGAATGAACAAACAATATGATGTTTCATAAAGTCGATCACATTAGATTACTTAATTTATTTGTACATGATAGCTTTAACCCATTTAGTAAAATAATCTATGGGCACTAAAATAAAGTGATGTTCTTTAGAGGATGACAGATATATTTGCCCAATTAGATCTATTGTCCAACCTCTGAATGGCCACGATTTTATTATATAATTAAGTTTAACTACTGGAATTCTCTGAATTGACCCATGCTTTTAGCATTCTTCACAACCACTCATATAATCATTGCAATCTTTAATGATGTTAGGCCAATAGAGGCCTCATCAAATTAGGACCCATTTCAATTTTTACACCAATTTGATAGGCACCACAAATTCTTTCATGTACTTTAGCCAATGTCTACAATGCTTCTTTATTGTCCAAGCATTTTAACAACTATCTTTCGAAACCTTTCTTGTAAAGGGTGCCATCTACTAGAACAAATTTGATAGCTCTTACCCTAATACTTTGATTGACCAATGTGGAAAGGTTACACAAATAACTTATTAATGGCATCCTTTAATCTATAGACATAGTGGTCACAACTTCGTTGCGGCATATTTCTTGAGTTTCAAAGGTTTACAAGAAAGCGTGTTGCTAAATTAATTTGGCATATTTGCCATTATTGATCTTATACCTAGAGGTAATTTGAGACAATTTGTTAGCTTTCTCATTTTCCCACCTTGGTACATCTTTCAATATTGTGTCTTCAAATCTTTTCATAAGCTCAAATGTTTTTTTCAAATACTTCACTAACCTTGTATTTAAATATTTATATTCTTGTGAAATTTGTTTCATGACTAATTATGATTCACCGTGAATCTCAACACACCTTACTCCTTGATCCAATAGAATTTCTAGGCTGACTATCAATGCTTTATATTCACCCTTATTATTAGAGCACTTTTTGCTCAGGGTAAACAAGGATTCGACTGGTTTCTTTTTTGGTGTAATGATTAAAATTCCTACACCTGAACCCCTTTTATAACAAAAGCTATCAAAATACAGTTTCTAGGGTCTTATGCATACTTAGCTAGAATTCTTTTCATGATATTCAATTATGAAATCGATGACAATTGTCCTTTGACGGCCTTCGATGAAATGTATTGTAATGAAAATTCTATCAAGCTTAGTGTTCGTTTTCCGATTTAACAATGGATAAATGGTTTTGATAGCATATATTTTAAAATGTTGATTTTTACAATGATGTGAACATTAGCCAACAACAAATAATAACATAACTTTGTACAAGAATGATACAAAGACAAATATAATTTTCTATTGCTGAATATTTTGGTTCTATAGAATTTAAAACCCTAGAAAGATAAAAAAAAAAAAAAAAAGGCCTTTTCTACACCTATCTCATTATCCTGATGCAGAAAACAACCAATTACATCATAGGAAGTCGGTACATAAAGTTTAAGCGACTTTCCTGGCACAGCGGATAACATTACTTGAAGTGATATCATATATCTCTTGATTTCTTCAAATCCTATTGATGGAACTCCTTTCAAAAAAATTCCTTTCCTCCATTTTTAGTTTGAGTAAGGGCAAAAATATCCTTATCTAGCCAGATAAATTGCAAATAAAACACCGAATGAAAGACACTTACTAAGGAAACTTAGCAGCAATTTTTAAGATTACCTTAGCTTTACTTTTGTTAACTTTGATCACTTTTTGATTGTCATAATGTCGAAACCTCTAATCATGAATGGCATGAATATCACTTCCTTATTAAATATTCACCAGCCTTTACCATTTATACATGTTATCATCATCTTAGGTTTCTCTTAAAATTATCTCGTCATAATACAAGGGCTACTAGATTATGGTAAACTTAACACATAAGGATACTTGTGAAGAAATATATACATATATCATTTAATTTACATTGGTACTACCCAACAAGCCAAATACCAGTCTTGCCAGATTGTATGTATGTTTACAACAGTTACTACAAAATAACCTCTAACAACTCTTTTACCCTAAGGCCCACTTCCACTTTCAAAACTACCAAATGCACTCTTCAAAAATAAGGCATTCAAAAGAAGTTATACTAACCTATGTCTTATGATATCACCAAAACATAGGTTACTATAACAAGTCCTGTAGCCTTTTCTATTTACATGTTTCAAAAAGATAGCAAAAAAGTTTTCATTTGGATGGATGACCTCCGAGGGTTAAATGCCATCATCAATAGTACATTTGGTGGTTCCAATGGAATTATTTCAACATTGTGCAGTACTTTGCATCTTGGCAGGTTCAGGATAATGGTGTAGTGTATATTTATTTGATAGCTTCCTAGAGGATTGGAGATCATGGAGATGTATGTGTCAACTAGGGATTATTGTCCATCTTACTTTTTAGGAATGAGATTTATAATATCTTGAGAATCTAAAAAAAATAGTTCATAAAAGAATGAGTTTAGGGCCTAGTGAATAAAACGTACCAAAGTTATGAACTTACCAAACAACAACAACATGTACAAATATAAATATTCATACCTCATCTAGTTAAGTATTTCTCATATAATCCTTCATGAGCATTTATCAATCATTAAAGATTCATATATAAAGAATTTTACCTTTTGTTACCTTCAAAACATTGTGTCGAGTTAGGCTTTCATAGCCTCTAGCCATCATTTTAGCTCACTATATATTTCAATCACATGATAATATATATTGCAACATTCCATATGGCAATAAGCAATTCAAATATCTCATAACAATAAAAGTAAATCTCCTTGTTACTCCGATCCAGCCTTATCCCCGCACAAACCTAGCCTTATCCCTCCAATCTATCTTTATCCCACTCATCAATTTAGAACACACAGATCTAGGATCCGGTTCATTATTCCCCATCAAACCTTATCAATATTACATTATCATATTTCATTGCCATTCATGGTGTCACACACCATTTCATATCACACAAATGCTATCATAAAATGATTCACAATAAATGTACTATAACACTCTCATTCACATTTATAGGCATATTATACTTTCTCACTTATATATTATTTTCATAAGGTTTCTTTATTGATACACCAAGTTTAATTAATACTAAACCAAGTAAAATCCAATATAGATTTGAGAGGTGTGAAAACAAACCAAGAATACAGAAATTTCTAGAAATGTGATAAAGATCACGATCAGAATTGTTAAAAAAGTTTAATCAGAATCGTGATCAAAATCAAAGAATTCAATTGTAAAAGACTCAATTTGAATCGAATGAATTTAGTTAAATATATGAGTCTGCTAGCCAAAATGTGCAAATGTTCAGGAATTTCAATTCCAAACACAATCAGAATCGCAAGTAGAATCAAAAAATAGAGTAAGGAAGATTGATTCGAATCCCTAAATCTAGTTCAAATTTTGATTTGAATCATAAAAGTAAAACTACTGGATTTATGCAAGCATGATCATAGGTTTAGTTCAAAAAGCTACTATTCGAATCGCACGAGCAAAAATTGAAGGCAATGACAGAAAAATAAGGGAAGACAATTTCCAATTCAATCATACATTATAGGGTCATATCTCAACATGTTTTAATAGCTCAAGCATACATGAAACCTAGCTATTTCAATCACAAACTAATATCTTACTAATCAATCTTTTCAAGCATAAATCATGCCTCACAATCTCAAAACTCATTTTCATCAACTATCACCAATTATTTAGCAAATCACAAGCAAGAAACATATATTATTTCACAAGAATGATAAGAGATATTCACCTTGATAACTGGAAATACAAAAGTGCAGCTAATCACACCAAGTCTACCTATACTCTTCAAGAACACAAAGGAAGAGTCTATTAGCTTTCAAACTTTTCCAAGGATTTCTCTATTCAACTGAGCTTATATATATTTAGAATATGGTTCAATTTAATAGAAACTAGCTATATCTAACATCTTCAAGCTCTAAAATGCCAGAAAAACCAAGTTGATTCATAGGTTAAATAGTAACATGAACTGTGGTAGCAAATTTCAAAAATTCATAACTTGAGTTTTATCCAATGAATTAGCATGATTTTAATATCAAAACAAAGAGGAAGAAGAGAAGATTCAACTGTAAAAATATGAGAAAATAATAAGAAAAGTTAGTAAGCTTACTTGTAGAAAGAGAGTGAAGATAGAGAGAAAAGATGAATGCTTGGAGGAAAAGATGGTGAAGTCTACATGTCTTCTTTAGGCTGAAACCAAGAAAAAGAAAAAGGGAAGCTGACTAATAAGAGGGTAGAATGGGAAAAATAGATCAACTTCCTAATAACTACAAGTTAACCATTTTCCTTTTTTAGTAATTTTCCTATTTCTTCCATTTTGAGCTCAAATTTAACATATTTGCCAATCACCAATAATCACAAAATTTTAATATAAATTAGTTAAATTAAATACCTTCACAACGACTCTAATTTTGTACTCTTCTGATATCTGTAACTTTAGTTTCAATATTTTCAAGATTTTATAGAAATTAATCCTCAAAAATATGAATTTTTGTTCTTTGAACATTTATAGCAATAGCTTGATCTCCAAAATATTCCTAAAATTTTATACAATCCACTTCTACTATATTTGAGTCTCTCATGACTTTAGATATATAATTTTAAATGCTTCAAAATTTTTATTTTCCTTATTTTATTACCAAAATTGATTTTAGAAAATTTAGGGTATCACATTGATGGATTAGGAAACCCAAAAAATTATATGTAGATACCCAAAATGCACATTTTAAATGGTTCATTTTTAAATTGTTCCAACACTTTCGCTTAAAAGCTTGAATCAAATTTTTGATATGTTCCTCATAAAACTTAGCTTTGACTACCATGTCATCAATGTAAACTTCCATAGTATTACCAATCACATCATGAAAAATAGTATTCATAGCCCTTTGATAAGTAGCTCAAGCATTTTTTAGGCCAAAAGGCATTACTACCCACTCAAAAATCCCTATTGCTCTAGGACATCTAAATGTTATTTTCGATGCATCATATTCTGTGAAGTAGACTTGATTAT
Source organism: Saraca asoca (assembly GCA_026873985.1). Lineage (NCBI taxonomy): Eukaryota > Viridiplantae > Streptophyta > Magnoliopsida > Fabales > Fabaceae > Saraca > Saraca asoca. Next base: position 7,151 of record JANHAO010000692.1, on the reverse strand, counting down.
ATCCAGCATTTCCATCTATGAAGCTGATAACAATGTGCTCTAAAGTAGAATTAACTAGGATGTCAGTTATTGGAATAGGATATTCATCTTTTGGTGCTATGTCATTCAAGTTTCTAAAGTCAATGCACTCTTTAAGTTTTCCATTTTTTTATTACTAGAACCATATTTGAAATTCATTCGATATTCCTTTTGGCTCGTATGAAGTTGGCATCAACCAGTATTTCAATTTCTTCCTTGATTTTATGGATTACTTCAGGGGAAAAATGTCTAAAAGCCTATTTATTTGGTCGAAATCCTTTCTAGATTGGAAACCTATGCTCAACTAGATTTTGACTTAAATCCAGCATTTCCTCATAATTTCATGTAAAATAATCTATGTCTTCTTTTGATACTTGAATTATTTTTATTTTCTTGGCTTTAAGTAATAATACACTGATGGAGGTTGGCATTTTTTTCCTTCCTAGTCCCTAAATTCACTTTCTCTAATAGGTCTTGAACTTTAATTTTCTAATTTTCATGTCTTAAAGGCAAATCAAGAAATTCAAGTAGGTCATCATCATAAATATACTCTAAGAGCATATTTGCCTCTTTTTGCTTGATCATGTCAGTCGATAATCAAGCTAATTACTTCTGCATATCATTCATCAATTACACAAGCCAAACTAGAATATATGGCCTTGAGGATCACAAAAAATCCTGATGAAGTTAGAAAGCAAACGCCAATTCACCTTCAACCATTTTAGGCTTAATGTATGGATTATGAATTTCAAATCAAGTGTTACACTATTAGATATAGCAAAGACTATCATCAATAAGGATGCATTTTAACCAACCGTCATTGATTCACATCACTAACCTTTGCTGAACAACCAAAGCTATAGCACCAACCATATGGATCCAATCTTGACCTAGTAGGTTAAAACTTGATTTGGATGGAACCATCACAAAAAGGGTTTATTGGGATATAGAGCCAACTTTCAAATTGACTAGTACCATTCCTTTAGATGCTAACATTTTTCTATTAAAGTCTGATACCGCAATGTTTGATGGCATTAAGTCTTTGACAAATTTTTTGAGCTTGATGAAAGTTACCCTTAGTATTAGATTTAATGATGCACCACCTATTCTGTCCTTTTGGGATTCTTAGTCTCTAAACATGTTTTTTGCTCAACGATGGCTCATTGGTTAACCATTTTTCATTTGGTATGTCTACTTTGTTAAAAAAATTTAATCATGAAAAAAAAAATAAAATCTATTACCAAAACCATATCCTTTCAATCATTAAGAAGAATATACTAAATGCAGAATCATACCTAAATCCATAGAAGCTGACGTGATTATGGTTCTCACGACTCTCAATCTTCCAAATTGATATGTATGAATTTTCGTGAAAGAAGTACTCTTTATTTTCTAATAATGGGATATCAAAAAATAAAAACCCTCCATCCAATTTGAGGACCATAACCATTGTATATATTTCTTAACTTTTCTTATTCTTATATTACCCATCATAAATGAGAAATAAGACTTTAAGGTCTCTACACATAAAAGTTCACACTTAAGAAGATGATTTAAAAACATTTAACCTTAAACTTTATTAGATCACTTTAATTTAGGTCAAACCTCGTGATAGCATATAATATACAATTATTATTATTATTATCATCATCATCATCATCATTAAAAAAAATCTAGCAATCTCCTACTTGGACTACATATGTGTGTATATATATACATAATACTTTATAATTATATATCATAATATAACCTTATGAGCTCAAAATTGCTATCATTATCAAAATCATCATTAATCAATCCAGTCCATCAATCATATCAACATAGGATCAAAGCGATAATCATTATAATTGTCACATCTAGATCCATTAATCATCATCATATATATATATATATATATCAATATAACCAATGGCATGGATCAAGCTTGGATATGTAGCATGGAATTTTCATGCAATGTGATCTTAACACACCTATTTCCAACTGGTCCAACCTTCTTCCTTAGTGAGATTAAACCAAATAACATCAAAGTGTAAATATATAAAATCTTTGTATTGTAGTAAACAATCATAACATATTTATAAAACATATCTATAAACAAAGGCATCCATAAATACAAACTCCCATTAAACTAACATATCATCAAAAGATTCAACACCCATATGAGTCATATGCTCATGAAAGACCTTGAGTGGTAAACCTTTAGTAATGGATCTATAACCATGGAGTTTATTCAAATATACTTTATAAATATCTAACCATTCTAAACTCTTTTCTTAATAAATAAGACCTTAATGTCTATGTGCTTTAACTTTAACAAGCTATTATTGTTATTGGAATATAGCACTGTTGAAAAATAACTTTAATGGTTTTTCAATACCATCCATAATTCGTAGCCTAATGACAAAATTTTACAGCCATATACCATGATTGAATGCCATAGAACATGCTATAAATTTAGATGCCATGGTAGAAGAAGCTATAAGAATCTGCTTAGCACTCTTCCAATAAATAGCTCCTCCCGCAAGCAAGTAGATATAGCCTAAAGTGGATCTATGACTGTCTTGACATCCTGCAAAATCAGAATTAGAATACCTAATGGACTCTAACTGATCTAATCTCTTGTATGTGAACATGTAGTCTTTTGTTCTCTGAAGATACCACATGACCCTTTTAGCTATTTTCTAATGATCTAGTCTCAAATTGCTCAAATATTTACCTAATATCCTAACAATGCATGCCATATCTAGATGCATACAAACCTGAGCATACATCAGACTTCATACAGCTAAAGCATAAGAAATCTTCTGCATTTCTTTAGTTTCAAAATCATTCTTATGGCATTGATCTAGACTGAACTAGTTTCCCTTAGCAATAAGAGTTTCATCTAGTTTATAATCCTGCATGCCAAATGTCTTAAGAACCTTCTCAATATAGCTTTTTTGTGATAACCCAAGAATACCTTGAAAGCATTCTCAATGTACCTATATTCTTAACACAAAAAAGGCATCACCTAGATCTTTTATCTTGATTTAATCAATAGAAATCTCTTAGTTTTGTGTAATAAGCCTATATCATTGCTAGCAAGCAATATGTCATCAATATATAAAACCAAAAAATGTGCTTACTTGTCATGACCCAATTCCCTAGCCATGACCAGTGTGAATATCATTCCCTGATTAATATCACATACATCTAACCTATTTCTATTATCCATTCCTATTCAAATTTGCACCAATAATTCCTAATTATATTTAATTAAAGAAAAAGGGAAGTCACTTTGAGATATAAACATAATTTATATAATTTACAAGGCATTGCCCAAATAAGGCACATGTCACTGGAAGCATTAATGATAGTAGTTTTACATCAAGTTTTCCAACAAGAATATGATCCAAGAGCTAAAAGTCATCCCCTACACTACCCCAAAAGTCCATTCAATGGCAAGGTAAACTAAAAAGTTAGATTAACCTATAACTTATTATAGAACAAAAAGTATAGATTAAACTAACTAAGCCCTTGTGGAAACCCTATAGTCTTACTATATATAAGTTTTCAAAAGATTAACAAAAAGAAACCTGATCGTAGATCCCCCAAGGATCAAACCATCCCATGGCCATCATTAATAAAACATTGGATGGTTTTAGGGGTATAATCTCCACCTTATGCAAGACCTCACATCCTGCTAGATTCAATATGATAATGTAATGGATCTTAACTTCATAAGCTCCTAGGGGACTCACTACGATGGTTGTGAACATGTCAGTGGTTATTTCAATGGGATTAGCATGCATCCTTACATTCTAATAGAGGAGCAACAACAATATTCTAAGAATCTGAAAAAAAAAATAGTCCACAAAAGAGTGAGTTTAGGGCTTAGTGAGATTAATCTTTACCTAATTTATGAATTTACCAACAATACAAATGTGCACACATTATATCAAATATATTCATATTTCATACCAAAATTAATAGTCAAATCATAAGATCATAAAAAATTAACCATTAAATAGCATTGCACAATACTATCATTAACACCATATAAAGAACTATGATTTTATTAGTGCCTAATGTAGTCATCATCAAACCTCATACTTTTATATTATTTTATCATATCATTGGATCATATCATTTTAATGTTTCAAAGAATAACAATTTAGATAATAAAGTAAAATAAATAAACAAAATTAAGATTCTCCTTGTTACTTTGACCTACTTGTAACCCTACACAATTGCCAACCTTATCCTTCTAGGGTTCAACCTTATTTCCATGCTACATAATAGAATGTGTAGATTCAAGATTCGATTTATATCCATCCCCTCATCACATCAATCATATCTCATCATTATCAATCATCATCTCATACCTCATGGAAAATTCTCAAGCTCTTGACCTGTATCATTTCTTATATAAACCATATTGTAGAGTTCACATTCATTCACAAGCACATATTCTTTGCCACACTGTCATGATAATCATCAAGAATGTTGCCATAGGATTAGTATACAAGCATTCAATAATTATTCTATCAATCCAAATATCCGTATCATTTAAATTTACAAATTTAATTACTCAATTTCCAACATATTCAAATAATATTAATACTTAGTTAATCAATCATTCATTCATTTAATCATTTTCAACATCCTATCATACAATCCAAACAACAATAAAGAAGAAGTTATAGACTGTACATCATTAACTTATAAATTATTATAAATATTTCAACATATTTTTCATTTCTAGGGCCCATAACTTGAATTACCCTTTTTGTACTAATTTCACGATCATGGTCGCCAAAATAAGGCATACGTTCATATTATTGCAATTTGAATAAAAAATTGAACTTATTTTACATGATTTGAATTGACTTTTTCAGGCCCTATCTTCAATCCTAATTGTGATTCGGATCGCATATAGACAAATGTGAAGGTTTCAACTCGACTTAAGCATATTTAGTTCAAAATATGAGTCTACTCGAATTTTCAGTTTCTGGGTTCGCAATCATGCTCGTAATTCTAACCACATGTCTAGATTCATCCAGGTTTATAGTGCAAAAACATATTCCAACCAAAATAACTTTCAATTTCTTAACCAAGTTTTATGAGCTATCTCAACCAACCTTTAATCACAAAGAAATTAAGCATAAAACCAAGCCTTTCCAATCAAAAACTATATTTATAACCACAGCTCTAATCAAACTTAACCAATGGTATAAGACCACATAATACCTATTTTTCTCAACATAAATAGCAATTCAATGGCTCACCATCAATTAATTAATCCATAGCCCACAAGAAAAGTAAGAATTACTCACATAAGTGGCTAAGAGCAAGAAGGTAAAAAGGATCCAATGAATATCTTCAATACTTTTCATAAACAAGAAAGAAGGCATGTTGAATTCTTAGATTTTCAAGACTTTTCTTTCATTAAATAGTCAAATACTATTAGATTATGATTTCACTTCATAAAAACAAGCTAGAAATAGAAGATTTATGCCTTAAAAACACCAAAAATTCATATAGGTTCATGAGGTGAATAGCAAAAATGAACAATAACTTTTAGATTCAAAAATTTATAACTCCAATTATATTTAATGAATCAGCAAGATTATGGTACCAATTTGAAGAAGAAAATGAGAGGAATTAGTAGGAAAAATTATCATAAATGAATGAAGTGCTTACTTAAAGAGAGAGAGAGAGAGAAAATGTAGTGAAAGAAAGTTTGCTTTACAAGTTGAGTTTGGAAAATGTTGCATGAAATGCGATAGACAGTGGCATGAAGAAGAAAAAGGAAACCAACTTAGAGGGCAAAATGGGAAATATATGTCCTTAACTACTTCCATAACAAACTTTATCATTTTTCCCTTAGCAACTTTACTAATTTCTTCACTTCCAGATGAAATTTAACATACTGATTGATTGCCCTATGGCTTTAAAATTTTGGCACAAATTAGTTAAATTAATTACCTTCATAACGACTATAATTTTGCATTTGCTAGATACCAGTAACCCAAGTTTCAACTTCTCTAAAATTTTCTACAAATTAAATACTGAAAAACATAGATTTTATTCTACAAGCATTCAAAATGGAAATTTTAATTTTCTTAAGATTCCTAAAATTCATATAATTTATTTCTACTGTATTTGAACACTACGTATCTTAGAATTTATAGTTTTGGAGTTCCTAAAATTTTCAAATTCACCTTTTCTGATTTTTCAAAAGGTCATTTTATTATTAAAATTAATTTATTTTTTTTAAAAAAAAAATTGGGATGTTACAATTCTCTCCCTTAAAAGAATTCATCCTCAAATTTTAATCAGTGATAGTATATTAAATAAAATGAATTACAGTTTTGAATAACAGCTTATACTAAATATTTATTGTATGTATTCCTTAGCAAATAACTAGGGATACTTTTTTTGTATATTATATTCTAACTCCCATATGACTTTTTGCTCATCATGTCATCCCCATAACACTTTGACCATGGTACCTCTCTTAATCTCGATTTTCCAACTTGTTGACCAAGAATAGTTATCGGTTGCCCCTCATGAGTCAATTTGGTGTCTAATTGAATCAATTTTTTCTTAATTATATGGCACTTATCTGGTATATATTTCTTTAACATAGAGACATGGAATACTAGGTGGATTCCTTGCATTTCAGCTGGCAATTCTAATTGATAGGCTATGACTCCTATGCATATGATAATTCAAAATGGTCCGATATATCATGGTGTTAATTTTCCCTTTTTATCAAAATGCAAGACTCCTTTCATAAGAGATACCTTAAGAAACACCCGATCATCAACTTGGAACTCTAGTTCACTTCTCCTCTTATTTGTATATGATTTTTGTCAGTCTTGAGCCGTCTTCACTTAATCACAAATTAATTACACCTTTTTAATGGCATCTACTATAAGATCCAGTCCTAGCAACTTTGCCTGTCCAGGCTCAAACTAAAATATCAGAGATCTACATCTCTTCTCGTACAATGACTCAAATGGTGCCATTTGGATATTTGATAACTCTATGAAAATAGAGTTATTTGATGTTCCTAGACTTGAATTATTGAAGTATGAGAGTGATTTCTTTTAAATAAGTCCTTGTTTCTATGTATCTTTGTTAATTCT
>JANHAO010000691.1:0-38626 GCA_026873985.1 Saraca asoca | reverse complement strand
TTTTTCCTCTCTATTTTGTAGTGAATATCTGAGTTTAATGGCTTCATTTGATTTAGATATTATATGATTATTGCTTAATGATCAAAATTACAAAGAGGATAGGAAAACTAGCTAATACATTAAGTTTTTGATGTGTTGTTTACTTGGCTGAATCTTGACTGCTTAGGATAGATTCATTAATCATTCTAAGGCTTCTTGTTATGATTTTCAATAATTGTATGAACCTTAGTTAATCAAGATGCATTAATCTCAAGCTAGTTAGTTCCTTTAGCTGGTTGCTTGTTTATGTATTATAGTTTTCATTTCTATTTTATAATGTTAGTATGGTTTCTATTAGTGTAGTTTTCTGCCAACCTCCGCCATTTACATCTCTTAATTTGATTGATAATATCCATAAATGATCTTTGGGTTTGACCCAGTGTTGCTCTATGCTACAAGTAGAGTAGTGCAATCTGATTTTATAAATTTCTAATCTTGACTTGGTTCGACAGCCGGTCATTCCACAAGAATCTTTTGATCTTCATAGATGAGATCTCAGTGAGCTCTTTTACCTCTGCCCACTTAGTTAAGTAATCTACAGCCACTACCATTTGTTTGTAATTGCCACGGGCTGTTGGTAGTGGTCCAATTAGGTCCATGCCCCAGATCATGAAGAGCCATAGACTGACCATCTATCGCAAGTAAGCTGGCAGAGTTCTTAGGATCTTTGCGAACCTTTAACATTTATCACACTTTCTAATGAGGTCGATAGGGTCCTACTTCACCGTGGGCCAGTAAAGCCCTTGTCGGAGAGCTTTTTGAGCCAATGATAGCCCCCCGGCATGGTTTCCATAATGTCCCATATGGATTTCCACTAGAATGGTATCACAATCTCTACCATCGATGCATCTCAAAAGTAGGGTTAAGAACCCTCTTTTATACAACATGTTGTCGTACGTGGATGCAATATTTGGCTGCTCGAGCTCGTAATCGTCACGCCTCAAGCTTATCCTCTGGTAGATTGTTGTCTTGTAAATAATCCAAGACTAGGTTCATCCAAGAGCCTAGTGTTTTGGTAATTGTCATTACAACATCATTCTGCTCAATGCCTGGGGACAGAAGGACTTTAACTGGGAGCACCCCCAAGAAGTCAACATCTTTGGTCATAGCCAGATGAGCTAAGGCATCAACATGCATATTTTGAGGTCACAGTATTTCGCTGACTTCATACTATTGGAAAGAATTTAATGATTCTTGGACTTTTTGGAGATAATTGGTCATCTTCGAGTTATACATTGTATAAAAGTCAGTACTAACACATGAAACAAACACTAGTTGTGTAAATAAAATAATTATAAGTACAATATGGCCGCGGTAATTACAACATAATATATTCATACATTTCTTTAGCAGATTATGAAGCTACAGAGTTTATCTTTTCTATCCAAGCTTTGTCATAAATGAATCCAGAGAAGGGGATATTGTTTTATAAAACCTAACAGCTTGAAGTAGACACCAGGAAAACAAAGCTAAACTATCAACATAATCTTACCAATTATTGCTATTAATTAAAATGAATATATACTGAGCAATTGAGAGACTAAATGAATATATATTTAGCAAGTGAGGATTGCCGTGGATAAGAATAATTCAACTTCCCTTATTAATAATTTAATAACAAATACAACAGACCTTGTCCATTCCTTCATTATAAGTCAGCTGATTTTCTTCAGGAATAGAGAGCAAGAATTCCTTTGCCGAGGAAATGTCTGAAAAAACAAATGAGATCAAATGAGAAGAGGAAACAAACAAACATTATAACTAGTAATTTCATGTTTGGGTTTAGTGAGATTAAGCAGCTACTTACCCAGGGATGATTCTTTTGGAATTGACGATTGCCGAGTACCAACTAAATCATCAAAAGCCAAACAAGTGAAATAAGTTGTCCACCTTGGCTCAGCTGCTGGACATGGGCATCAGGTCTGCAATTAATTATAGCAAAGGACAACATTTCAACCTATACTTGCACTGTTATTTCCCATCTAATTATTTCTGGCAATGCCCTTTAACTCTTCTGCTAATTTACATCCATCAATTAACAATTTATCACAATCCTCTACAAAAAGAACTGCTCTGATAAATCTTGTATATGACTCGGGGCTATCAAATTCTCTTTTGGATCTGTGCTTACAGTCTGACCATCCAAGATTCATTTGAATTGCAGGATTATCACAAACCATACTACCCTACCCAACCAGCAACACAAGGCCTTCGAAACCAGCACTTTGCAATGATGAACAGTATACAATCGAAAATAAAGGCCTTTGGGACAGGCAAAGGCAATATGTCAAATTTAAGTATACCAAATAAACGAAAGAAAAACATAAAACTACATAATAAACAAACATACTAACAACACCAAAGTATGGGTTCAGTTCAGCACCCACAAGTAAGCCAAATATATGGGCAAGATGCCAACAGAGCAACATAAAGTCAACAAGGCTTAAATTCAATACATAATTTTAAAAACAACCCAACAAGCTGGGCCCTTCATTCATCTTCACCATAACCCTGAGCATGAGCATCAACAACGACCTCAATGTTTAGCTCAACTACTTCGACAATAAACCCTTCTGCATCAAGGCTCGTGAGCTCGACATAGTCCAAACCACCTCACTTACAAGTATCTTGGATGTTGCTAGGGTCAGACAGCTTACTTCAAGAAAAGGGTATGAAGAAGAGTTCGGCTCATCAGCACCTGCAAGAGGGTCATCACCAATCTCATACAGATAGTCAAGAAGGCGGTTCAATTTTGATAAGTCCAACTGAATATTAAGGTTGTCCCTCTTGATTTGGTAAATGTCATTATTTCAAGAGCCATGATAATTCCTCAGCTCACCATCCTCTAATGCTTGGACAAACACCTCAAAATGAAAGGTTTTGCTTTAGGTATCCTCACTTCACAGGAAAACAGAATCTCTCATTCTGATCATACCACTAGGGAAAAATTGAGGAATCTTAGTCACCTCCACACAAAAAAAGTTGTCTATTTAACCCTCCGGGTTCAAAGCTAGTCTTATTATGAGCTTCAAACCATGATAATATCCAGGGAGAACCCTAGATTGAAAATGAATGTGTCCATCATGTAGATTCCACACAAAAAAGTGAAAGAAAGCCTCCAAATCATAAGGGCGTCCCACCTACCTCAGGACCTGAAAAAACTTTATGATAAACCAGGCATTATATGAAAATTTATGAGGCATAGCCTTGATCGTCATCATCAACTCTCACTCTTGGAAAAAAGGGGAAACACCCAGAGCTTAAGCATGCCCACCTTAATGCATGAAAAAATTGCTAGTTCCATAGCTATAGGCCCTCTCATCTATGCAAAGGCCAATGAAATGGATCACTCCTTTGTACCAACATTCTGCATAAGTTTCACATTCCAACTTAGTTAAAGTCATCTAATCAAAGAGACATGGATGCACAATAATGATCCTATATAGTATCAACAAAATTCAACCCTACAATATTATCATTTGGATCAGTAGCACACTTATAACCATCACTATGGCTAGACTTCTGGGCTATAAGCAGCTTGGGAAGGTGAACAAATTGGGTGCATGCATTCAATGATGTCATCATGCCCGCCTCAATAATCCCTTAAGGATTGAACAACTCCACATCCACGAACTCGGAAGTGAACTTAGAAGAGACAGAAGGGCTCTAGGTAGATCTTGAAAAGTTTAAGTTCTCGACATCCTCAAAATCCATCGATTCTTCCATTGGAGAAATAGGATGAGTGCCAAAAAAAGGGGTCAACTTACGACAAAAAAGACATAAGACACCAAAAAGAAGAATAAAGGAACTAAGAATGTACCTAAAAATCAAGAGATGTTTAGGTACTTGAACAAAGAAAGGAGAGAAAAAGGCAAGAAATAAAATGAAACTAAATAAGCCCATACCAAAAAAAATGATAAGTATCAACAAAAATCACAAGCAATGAAGAGCTTACCAAAAGCAAGTGCGACTAGCAACAAAGTAAAGCACAACCACTAACAATTGTGATAGAGTTGGAGAATACAGCAAAGCAAAGATGATAGAACATAAGAAGAAGCACCAAACCAGCAATAGAACAAGGAATCACAAAATATTTGAATGCAAGAGTGATGCAATGGGGAAATGCCCATTTATACCCTTCAAAATCCAATGGCTAGAATCCTCCCAAAACCAAAAGACAATTTGAATGGCTGGGATTTGTTGATGTGAAAAATTCACAATAATGACAATTATGAAAATACAAGTCAAAATTAATGCTCGCAACAATCAATTACACTAAGAATATAGTAACCATCAGACACATCAACATGCAAGCAAATGAAGCATCTTCAACCAAGGTGAGTAGAGATTAACGGATGTCTTACCTACAACCCCTTGGGGAATAAGGGACAAGTGATAACACCTTAATGCCACTAACCCCTTCACTTCTTGACGACGGCCCCAAACGCCTTGGAAGATTGCCCGATGGCGACACCATGATATCGACCCATCCGTCCTTTTCTACATGGACGCCCACCCAAGCCTAACGATGAGTCATCCGATAATCACTTATCACTCTGTATAGTATGACCATGTCCATAGCCACCATTTGTCATGGTTGTACACAAAAGACAATACCTACCCTTCATCTTAGTAGGTCATACTAACCGCTAGCCATGCAGTCTGATCCACCCTTTTAGACCTTTTTACCTCTAGTTGTATGCCAATATAAAAACACATGGTAAAACCTTAAGGCATTTCTCCCAAGTTCTTTGCCTACACTCTGTCTGACTACTGACTTAAGTATCAGAGTGTCTTTCGACGACCCCCAAGCCACTGCCGTGGTATCTTCTTTATGTGTAAGTTTTGTTGTTCACACCCAGTAAACCAATAGCTTATTACCAAATAATAAAAACCCAGTAATTTCCTTTAATACAATGTCCTAGCTGTTACTTAGACTTCCTCCTACAAATTATCCTTTTTAACTAGCACATATCACATCATTAGTTCAGAGGGTGATTTAAGGGGATACTTCGATGGAATTAAATCACAATCACTTTTAATTGGCCACTGAGGTCAGCAAAATAATATAGAATTGATTAATTATTTATTTATATAATTGATATAAGAGTTAATATAGATTTAAGTGCTCCAAAAAGTCATCATTAACATACACAAGGTCATATCTCTTGAAAATTATATAAATTTAGCCCACTTAAGTAAATAGTAAATGTTAGGGGAAAAGATCCTAGTGAATTTTAATTTTATAAATCCAGGAGAAATTAGACCTTAGAGCCAGAAGGAGCTCTGCCTTTTTGCTTTTTACTTATAGTCTCTGTATCCACTTTACTCTCATTATGAAAATGAACAATAGGTGTTCATCAACTGCATTTTTATTGAGTATAAAAGTATAAAAATTAGTTATAAAAAAATTATAGAAGTTATAAAAGTATAAACCTGTGCTAACTTTTATAGTAAAAAACTAAGTAAACCTATACGTACGTGTGTATTTGAATGTATGGCTAAATTTTTAAGTAGAATAAAGCTCTTCCGAGACAAATTGGAATCAAGTATTTGTACCATATACATGGTTTCAAATTGCAGACCACGATGGATTTTGCTATCACAATATTGCATTGGGAAGTTTTTCATAATTGTAATTTATCATGATTTGATTTAATAATTGTTATAGGTGATTTCGATGTTGGTTGAATGCACTAGCAAGGTCCAATGGAGGACAAGTCTAGTCCTAGAAAGGCCTAGACCATTTGAAAGTATTGAGGTCACATAGGAGAAGCACTGACTCACTAGTCGCAAGCCCAGGACATGAGGTGAGTCCTAAAGTAGGAATCCAAGCTCACTAAATGGGATTAACCCCCGGTCGCTGGATGAACATGCCATATCCAGGATACCCGTCCCACGAACTCAAGATCGAAATCATCTCGCAGGGCCATGAGTCACATAACACACATTCAGGTTGCCAAATGAATAACCTCTAGTCCTAAGGAACAACATGGGTCAAATCAATAGTCAGAAGCACATCTTCCTAACCAGCAAGCTAGCCCCCAAAAGGATACATTCGCCTGCAAACCTCAATTAATAGAGTCTAAGTTGTCTGTACATAATTATTATATGATGTAACTGATGTACAAATCAAAAAATTCCCATTATAGCCTCCCTTATTTTTATAAATAGGGATAAATTCCATTATAAAGGGGACTTCCGAGAAAATATATGGAAGCTATACTAAGATAGAGAAGGAGAGGCCTATGTATTGTAACTCAGCTAACTTGAACATTGAAACCACCATCTAAGGACTAATACAATCAACGTGGACGTAGGGACCAAACTAGCTTTAGCTGAACCATGATAAAAACACTCTTGGTGTCCATCCTTCTCCTTTCTCATTCTCTTCTTTTCTCACTCATTTACATTCTTGAAACTCACAATCTGGGCGTTGACTAAGATCTGGGTCCTCTCAACCAGATTTTATTGTTAATATTTTGGCACTAGAAGAAGGGCCTCAAACCTCTGAACTATTTCCTCTCCATTTTTGTAATTTGCCAAGCAGCCACAATGGTAAGAGAAAAAACAATCAGGAGTATTAATGTTGTCGCTGGCCAACCTGGGAATCATGTTAGCTCATAAGAGTTATCACTGGGAGGCTCAGCTTTCCCAATTGTAGGCATGTCTGCTGCCCTTACAATGGGTGCAGTCAATGATGTGACACCCACTTTCCTGACTATAGGTGTGTCTGCTGCCCTTACAATGGGTGCAGTCAATGATGTGGCACCCTCAGACTCTCACCGGCTTATTACTCTTGAGGTTGACAAAGCTCGAGTATGGCATCAGCGTCAAGAGGCACTCGAAAACACAATAAAAGAACTAGCCAAAACGGTCAAGGTACTAGTCTAGGCGCAAGCTCAAAGAGCGCAAAAGTAGGACCAGGTCGTGGCACCCAAAAGGGGCCAGCACATTAATACAGTTCATCCCTCTTACTCACAGAAAAGGTCAAAAGTCCGTTGAGTTCATAAGAGTCATGATGGTTAGTGATCTACGAGCTTGCATCGTTCAAAAGGCTCAGACAAGACCAACCAGGGGCATATCCCAAGTTGCTATTCCCATTATTAGGATAATAATGAGAGCTAGTGATCTTCTAGCCGGTAATTCAAAACATATGACCTGATAATTTAAGAACTCCTCTGAAGGGTAAAACAACTAGAAGAATGCCCCTAAGCTTAGGACAGTCAAGATCGCTATGAGGAGAGAACTCTATTTACTAGCGATATAAAGAAGTAACCTCTTCCTTGCAAGCTCAAGATCCCCATAATCTCGCAATACAACGGGGACAGTGATCCCTATGCCCACCTAGATGTGTTTAATGTGTAGATAGATCTTCAAATGACCAGCTCATGAGTCAAATGTCACGTCTTCCCAGTTACATTAGGAGACGTACCTCAAACCTGATTCAAGAACCTCCCGACCCACAACATTGGTAGTTAGGGAGAATTTGAAATGAGATTCATCAATTAGTATAAAGCACTAAGGATGCAGCTCGTGTCGACATGTCATCTCGTGATGATCTTTCAGAGGAAAAATGACTCATTAAAGGACTACTTCACTCAGTTTAGAAGCGAAGCTAATAATGTAGAGAACCCGTCTGACAAAGGTATCTTAATAATGATCTCCACAAGACTGCACAAGGAAAACTTTATGAAAACATCAACAAGTCCCCAGTGAAAAATCTCATTGAATTTTATGAACGAGCTGCCAAGGAAATTAGGTGGAAAGAGACCTTTAGCCTGAAGGAGTTCGATCGTGGAAGCGAGAAAAATGCCTCTAGCAACAATGAGCAAAAGAGTCAAGGTAGTGATCCTAACTTCCAAGCCACAAAGAGGGCTAGGGTCGAACAATCCCAACATCAAGGTCGCTTTGAAACTTATATTGTCCTCTTTGATGCCCAGGACAAGATTTTCATGGTTAAAAGAGATAAAGAAAATTTTAAGAAGCCTCCATCCTTCACAACTCCTAATAGAAGCAAGTTTTGTGCCTATCATAATGAAATTGGGCACCATACTTCAGAGTGTTGGACACTCAGGGATGTTATAGAAGACCTCATTAGGAGGGGTCACCTATAAAATTATGTGGTAGAGCTCTCAAGATAATAACGCCAGCGCCCCAGCAAGATCTTAATTGAGCATAGGCAACCATGAGAGAGACTATCTTCTAATCCTGTAACCTAATTTATAAATAAATAAATATATTTTGAATTTCTATACTAACCTTTGCATGAAGTTTCAATGAATTACCATGCAAGAAAGTGAGCTGTGCTTGAAAATGATTAAGTCCAGGTGCACACAACTTGACCCGACTATAAGATAGCTACCCGATAACAAGATTACCACCTGATTACAAGATAACCACCCAGCTACAAGATAGCCACCTTGTAACAAGATTACCAATTGATTATAAGATATATGCCCGGCTACAAGATAGCCACTTAGCAACAAGATTGCCATTCGGGATGACCACTCGGCTATAAAATAGTAGCTCATGCATAAGATTGCCCTCATTCTGGCATAAGATCATCAATCTTTCTATGAAATAAGACCGCTATCTTAAACATATGTGTGAATAACTTCTGAATGTCATGAGTATTCTAAATCACCAGCTCGTAAACTGAGGCACTCAGTGTTTACTCTAGCACCATCACCCTAAATCTGGCACAGGATCGCCAGCTAATCTAGACAGCAAGATCATAAAGGCATAGCTTGCATGCGGCCTATTACTCGTAGCTCTCATGCAGTTTATTGCTCACAACTCTCATGCAGCTTATCAATCATAGCTCTCATGCCACTTATTACCTATAGCTCTCATGTTATTTATTACCCGTAGCTTCCATGCAGCCTATTTAGATTTTTGACCTCATGCAAGCTTGTGTGCTCAAGCACATGGCTCTAATTCTTTTGCTGGCAAATTGCCAATGTATGTTATCTGAAAATGGGTCAATGTGGCAGATTAGTCATTCAATATGGTGTGTATTCTTTTAAGTCATGAATCATTGGCTTAATCTATTTATATGTCTTTCCTACTATTAATTAAGGTTGATTGACCTATCTGATATACATTTTGTTCAGATATTTGTTGAGCTGTGATTTGCAAGAAACTATTCGTAATAATTCGTATATTTTTTTAAAAGTGTCCATCATGATATTCATGGAAAAGCAAAGAAAATAGAGCTGTTTGGTGCCCCTTACCATGAGGCAAATCCATACAAGGTTTAAAATTAAGAATGAAATACAAAATTACAAAATCAATTGCCAAGAAAGCTGATCTCGAGGAGCTAGGCTCTGATGGGAGGAAGGCTCAACATATGGGGATGACGAAATATCCCTTGATTGATCACCCGGGACCTCCACGACTTATGGACTCGTTTCTTAATGAATGGCATCCTCGATTCGAGGACCTTGGCTAGCAAACATTTCACCTTTGCACGAAAACTTGGCTCTAGGAACTTTCTTTTTAAAGCTCTCAACTTCCTCAAAGGCCTCTGATCTAAAAAAGGAAAGGTCCATATCTGAATGGCATTTCCATATAGTATACAAGAAAAAGGAGCTTGTTTTTGATTCTACATCCTCTGCTGTCTTTGCAATTCACTCAGTAATTTTAGCTATAACCCGGTTGACCTCTCTTGTTTTAAAGAGACCTCTCTCCTAGCCACTTCAAGTTCAGCCTTGGCAACCTCTACTCACTGTACAATAGCTTCAAACTTTCACATTGCCAAATTAAAGCCCCAAAGTGTTGTCTCTTGGTCACTTTTCATTTTAGCCAGCTCCTCAATGGCTTTGTTGAGCTCTAATGTGATAGCCTCACAATTTTCCACCTCACGAGCTTGAGCCTCTTTGACCTCCTTTCAAGTGACCTTGGCTTCTTTTGCCTTACTGTCCATCTCTAATACCTTGGCGGTCACGACAACCAAATCTTCCACAAGGCTAACATTTTTCTTTTCTGAAGCCTGGAGTGTCTCCCTTATTTTTACCACTCCCAACATACCCTAGAAAGTCAAGCAGATCAAGTTAGATTTTGAAAAAAGCAAAAACAACCTAAGGTAAAGACATAATTTACTAGCAAGACTTCGTATGTGGCATAATGCATCAGCCATCTGATCGAGATCTCTGTCTCTAATACTTGGGGGCTAGTGTGCAACCTCAAAATGTCTAGCACATTCTCCTAAACAAAGTCAAAGTACCCTTGCATCCCAGGACCTAGGCCTGGCTAGTACTCCTCTGCTACGTCCCTGTAAACCACTCACCTCGAACCACTTACAACCTTCTTCCCCTTAGTCACCTTTTGTTTCTTAGCAAGGAGGCTAGATGAGGTTGCAACCCTAACCACCTCTGTCACCTCATGATAAGAGGTGGGAGTTGACTCTGAAAAGGGCATCGCAGTCATCTCAGGAAGAAACTGATTTGGATCAATAGGAGCTGTCATAGCAACAGAGCTTGGCGAGGTTGTAGTGACCTCAAACTCATTGGAATCACCAAAGGATGGACTTTGAAGGAGTAACTTCACCATTTCTTCTTAATCTTTAGAGTGAGTCAGGCCAATTTCCTTTATCTGACGAGATCCAATCTCCCTAATACACTCGACGCTCAGTGCTAGAGCTAGTCCACAAGCTCGAAGGAGGTCATCGTCAAACTTGAAGTCATTCTTTAGAACGCTGGAAGCAACAAACTAACACAACACCTCAACCTCCTTAGCCTCAAGCGTCAACTTTACCTTACTGGCCCCAACTGCAAAAATAAGGCAAAGTGTCAGAAACAAAACAACAAAACATAATAGCTCACATAATCATAGCTCGCTTACTAAGAGTCAAAACAAATCAAAATTGTGAAGAGGACATAGGGATAGGCACGAAATGTAGAACTAGCGAGTTTTGTATTGCCTAATGTTTGATTTTCCCTTAACATCCCTCTGAGGCAAAAAAATCCTGAACTTAGAATTCTGAGCTAAGAGATAATAAATCCCATCTGGAGATCTTGTACTTCTAATGCTAAAGAGGTGGCACAAAACCTTCGTGGATAGTGGAGGAAGGTTACTTCTCAGGTACATAAGCGCCAGAGAAGTGAGCTAGGTATAAGAATCTGGAGTTAGCTGGGAGGGGGGATGCTTCAATTTATTCAATAAACTAATGATGAATGGATGAATGGGGAATTTGAGCTAGGCGTCAAGGTGATGGAGGCTAATCATAATAAACCCTCGAGGTGGATGAGTTGCGTAGTCGTTAGGAGAAGGTGCCATGAGGCAACAACCTTTGGGAATGCAATAGCTCTCTACTTGTCCCCAAGCTCACACAGCTTGACGGTCGAAGGATGATGCTGAAAGACTAAGCAATCCGAGGAGCTCTCAATGACCTACTACCTCTCACCAAAATCAGGTTTAGAGATATACCATTCAATAACTTCACTATCCCTAGGAACCACTTCAACTAAAGTATGCATTGACGATTCAATACAAGCCAAAGATTCGGGCTCATCACCACTTTCTATTTGGTGGCACCAGCGTTTATGAGCTGCCATCTATACAAAACAAAGAAGAAAAAGGGCAATGGTCAAGCCACTGAAGGCAAACCCTTTCTGAGGTAACTATTTAAACTAGAATTTTACTATGCAACAAACCATATATGCCACAAGCCACCAAAATAGACACTTAAATCATCTAAAACCTAGAAGGGTTCAGCTAATAAATGCCCACTAAACTACTAAGTCCTAGAAGAAGTAGAAAATTTAACCTAACAATCTAACATAGTGCATATCAATAAAAAGAATGTCCAACAACAAACAAGCAATTATCATTAGACAGGACAACGTTATACCAGATGCCTACAAACAAACTTTAAAAGCCAAAATCTGGAGAAAGCTTATCTTAATGAAGAAATGAATCAAATTCTGAAACAGGTTCTAGTTAGAACGATTGATTCACCACTATAGCAAAGGCAGGATCAATAAAGCAAGGAATAGAATCGGTAACAGCTATTCAAAAGACTGATAGGTAAAATGTCAGTTTTTCAGGAATGTGAAAGGGATGAACATCTCGTCTCAATTTTTATAGCCTCAGATGTCCTACCGTTTGATTCAAAAAGCTAACTGATTGATTGAAATCCAAGGGTTCAGGAAAATTCCTGGGATCAACCTTCGCTAAAACGATAGTCTTAGGAAAATATGTGCATTGAATGAGATAATGATGACAAACGTAGACAAAAAACAAAAAATAAAAAAGCCTGAATGATAACGTCACACTCCCCAGCCTTAATTAACAAGTTACAACTCCTAGTCTGCAAAGCGAACTGAGAGTTGGGGCGCTAATATTATAAGTGATTTCTAGTCTTAGTTGAATGGGTTAGTAAGGGCCCCATAGAGGATGAGTCCAGTCCTGAAAAGGCCCAGACCATTTGAAAGTACTGAGGTCACACAGAAGAAACACTGGTTCGCTAGTCATGAGCCCAGGACATGAGGTAAGCCCTAAACCAGGAATTCAAGCTCGCTAAACAGGATTAACCCTAGGTCGCTGGATGAATAAGCCATATCTAGGATACCCGTCTCGTGAGCCCGAGATTGAAACCAGCTCACAGGGCCATAAGTCACATAACACACATCCAAGTTGCCAAATGAATGACCTCCAGTCCTAAGGAACGACACGAGTCCAATAAGTAGCCAGAAGCACATCTTTTTAACCGGCAAGCTAGCCCCCAAAAGGATACACCCACCTGCAAACCTCAGTTAATAGAGTTTAAGCTACCTATACATAATTATTACATAATGTAACTAATGTACAAATCAGGAAATTTCCATTATACCTTCTCCTACTTCTATAAATAGGGAGAAATTTCATTGTAAAGGGGACTTCTGAGAAGATATGCAGAAGCTGTGCCAAGATAGAAAGGGAGAGGCCTGTGTATTGTAACTCAATCAACCTGAACAGTGAAACTACCATCTAAGGACTAATACAATCAACATGGACATAGAGACCAAACTACCTTTAACTAAACCACAATAAAAATGCTCATGGTGTCTGTCCTTCTCGTTTCTCATTCTTTTCTTTGCTCACTCACTTACACACTTGAAACTCATAATCTGAGTGTTGACTAAGATTTGAGTCTCCTGAACCAGATTTTACCGTCAATAATAATTGGTGCATTTTTTTCACATTTATTCACAATTTTATTAATTATAATGTAATAAATTTATGATTAGTCCCACATCTTAGGGATAATCCAGTATCCATAACCACTATATATAATTTATCCATGATTACTATAAGAGGAAAAAAAAAAGAATAAAAAAGTACTGTTACAAAATGCAGAAAATGACATTGTTAAATAGATGTTAGATGAAAGGTAAATCAATATATATATAGGTGCAGTGGTACTTTCATAAATATGAGAAACATTACATCAGTCCTTATTAAATAATCGATGTTTAAACTTAATATCATGTTTTACATCGGTTTTATTTAAGAAATCGATATATTTTTGAAATTATTTAATTTGTATTATTTAAATTTAAATATCTTCAAAGTTTATGACCCCTCAACTATCAAAAAAATTTATTAATTTATTAATTAAATTCTTATTTGATTATACTTCAAAGAGATTTTTATTATATATAGTCAAATTAATTTTTTATTAATTTATCAATTCAATTCTTAATTAAACTATTTACATACAATTACTTTATTGATATGATAATACTACAATTGATTTTTCATTTTTTAAGATTACAAAATTATAAAATTCTATAATAATCATTAATTTCTTTCGTTTTGAACAAAACTACGAAATAGTCAAAATAAATTCAGTGTGTTTATATTCTAGTATATGAAGAAACATAAATTAGAAGCCTTTTTTTTTTTAAGAACCGAATAGATGGACAAAATAATAATAAAAAAATAGATATTTGAAGAGTTGTAGATTAGACTTCAGTTTTAAATTAGAAACCAATATAGATATATGATATTATACGTTAATTCCAACATAATTAGTAATGTCTAAAGTCTTTATGCATTATAAAAGGCTAATGCGTCCCCTTAACTCTCATTCTACTTTAGTTTATTTTGAAATTTTATAATTTATTTTCCCTTTTTCTTTCTCTTTTTTTTTTTTTTTTTTGCTTAGTTTGTGTATAAATAATTAACTTCTTTTTCCTTCTTACCTTTAAATAAGACATATGCATGGATCCTTTAAACAAGAGAACAATAGTTGCATTTGATGTGTGGGTTGTCTTATATACCGCCTTTGGTATATATATATATATATATATATTGTTTTGTTGTAAGTAATGCTAATAGCTTCAATAATAATATTATTTTGTTGCAAACTATCCTACTAACTACAACAATGATATTACTTGTTCCTTCTATCTAGTCTCAATACTCTTTCTAATATTTTTGTAAAAATGTATTTTGCAATAAGTTTTTGTATTTTATTAAAAAAATAATAAAAATGACATTAATTTTTTAACCCAAACTGACATCTTTAATACAATCCGAAGAATTATAGCTAGGAACAAGTTTCTGTAAAAATGTTGCTTATAGTAGGTTTCTGTATTTTTTTAAAAAATTAATAGAAAGGATGTCATTTTTAATACAAATTGTCATCTTTAATACAATCCAAAGAAATTTTTGGAGTAATTAAATATTATTTAATGTGTAAAATAATTCAATTATTGAAATATTATTTAAGGAACAAAATAATTCAAGTATTTCAATATTATTTAATTAAAAAAATTCATAAAATAATTAGCCTTGGACAAATTATTTTTGAAAATATAATAATATATTATTATTCAAAAAATAAAATGAAAAAATTAATTAAAAAATTCAATTTGAGTTCTCTCATAAATACATTGAAAATTAATATGTTGGTTGCCATAAAAGATTGACATATAAACAAAATGAAAAAAAATTCAACATGAGAATAATATGAAGTGATGATGGTATTTTTATGAATATGATAAAAATTAATATGTCAATTTTCTTAAAAAGTCGACGTCTTAAGTTTATATATTGATTTATTATAAAAATCAACATAAATGCATAAGAATAGACATCGATTTCTTATTACTAATCGATGTTTAAAGTCTAGGCTTTTTCATAAACACTCTAGTTTTTCGCACTCCTTTCATTTAATTTCTCCTATTTGAAACATTGATTAAATCATTCTCAAACCCTTGCAGCATTTTTCTTCATTGTCTTCACTGTCTTTGATTATCGCATTTCAAGTCCATTTCTAATTGAGATAGGGAACTTCATTCTTCTTATACTGTATTTGTTTATTTCTTACTAAGTTATATCAATATTTTTTTTTTATACTTTTTTGTCTTTCTACTTTGCTTATGGTTTATATTGTAGGGTTTAGCTTTTTTTTTTTCCTCTTTTGTTTTTTTAGTTTGTTTATTGGAAATGAATTTGGTCAGGGTTTAGTTTTTGGCAATGTTTCTTAGTGTAAATTGTCGCATATATTATCTGGTCATGCATATCCTTTTTTGGAGTGTAACCGTTTCCTATTCAAAATCATCAAATGCAATCAGTAGAAATTGAAACTTGGAATATATCTATGTGGTACGTAGCCTTGGAACGTTCATTTCATTTCTACATAAACATTCAAAATTTTTATTAGTTATCACTCCATTTATGATATATGACAACCTTTTGCATATAAAACGAATAAATAGAAATAAACATGATACAATAATTTTGTGAGGTTAACTTATTTTTTTTCTTTTTTCCTTTTAAAACTAGTCATATGGATCATTCTTAGCATGCTAATAAGAGTATGAGGGGTGCTACTCTTACAAAGGAAATGCCCCTTATTTATAGTAGAGGAGAGAACATGAAGGTTGATTTCAATAATAAGATTCAAGCAATTGGAAATGGATCATCAAAATATATGAGTTATATTGAAATGCTAACATATATGAAAGTGCCAATCAATATCAAGCAATGGAAAGAAGTACCGAAAGATATCAAGGAGAACATATAGCAGGATGTTTTGGTATATATTACTCATCTCCAATTTTTATTTAAGATATATATAACTATCCTTTTAGAATAATTATATATAAGTATAAGTTATGTAGTGAAGATGATTTGAAAGAATGATTCTTACTTATATATATAGATGTCGAATGTGCCAACTAGCACACTCTTGGCTGAATTGAGTGCTACCACGTGTCTCCAGTGTATCAATAACATCAGTGAGATTCCTGCTAGATAGTCACAGTAATCATATTATTCATGCATGCTTAAATCACGCCTTTTTTTGTACGTCAATTAGGTAATTGGTTTACCAAACTCTCATTTGATCAAGTTTTATGCCTAGGTCAATCAATCAGTTGTGGTTCATCGATCGATCTGGGCTAAGCAATATGTCAAAGTCAATTCTTCAAATAATCTTGATCGATTGTCTGGAAACTACATACTATTTTAGACTGTGTCAAATTCAAAGGGCCAATGCTCGACATGACGAAAACTATTGTGAACATCAGATGATGCTCTCGCAGTAATTGAGGCTGAACTCAGCTTCATGTATGAATTTTTCTTCACCAAGGTCTCGATGCTGCGTAATAAGGTAGGATACCTTTTTCGTTTGGCAAGCTTCATTTCAATTCTGGCGGCCCTTTTAGTCTTCATCGCAATAAATAAGCAACGTAAGTTGGACGTCAGAGTCACATATATATTGTTTTTTGGAGCACTCTCTTAATGCTCAATTTTTCTAATTGGACTGTAATAATCTGTTCAGATGAATATCAGGGTCAGGAAGATACCAAAAAAATTACCACCATTCTGGTAAATAATTCCAAGGCTCATCTAAGTAAGTTGCTTGCAAAACCTTTCCTCAAGTTGAAGAAACCAAAGTGGTCAAATTGTAAGAAGGAGGCATACGCAAAATTTACGGCATTGTCTACAAATCCATTGTTTCGCAGATGGTGTGGAACAATCCCAGGGCACGATTTGATAACATATTGAGTCCATAAGAGCGAAAGAAATAAGCATAAATGTGGGCTTGAGCAGTCCAAAGTCACTGTGAAGTTTAGTACATGCACTTATAATAGAGTTATTCATTATATCGGTGCTAACAAACTGGTGAAGAAATGGAAATACAAGGAAAACAATCCATCCCTTATATAAAGAGCTTTGGGAATTTTCTCGGAGCTGCAAAGGAAATCGAATATTGTTTCCCAAGATGAGGAATTTATTAAGGAAATTTGCAAGGCTAGAGGCGCATGGATCATCCAGCAGGAAGAAGAATTGGAGCAAACAAGCATGATATCAATTATTGCCTTGTCGACCCGATAGAAGTTACATTCTTATGTATTTCCCGTAAATTTACTATCATATGTCAAAAAATTATATATTCCTATTTCTTACTCTTCTAATGGTTACAACATCATTAACAAAAACATTCATTTTAGCTAGTATAAATACGATATAAAAAATTATTATTGTCAATAATTTTTAATGTAATAAAATTTAAAAGTAAAAATAAAATAAGAAAAATAATTTATAAATATTGTGTCAGATATGTGTATGAGGTTTCTGTGTTGTATATGAAGATATTTGTGTGTTGTATATGATGAAAGTGTGTTTAAGTGGCGGTTAATGTGATAAGAAATTGCTGAATTGATTGAAAGTGACGGGACGGGAGACAGAAGAAATGCTAATGTTAGTCATGGCAGGTTTGGATGATGAATGTTGAGAAGAAAGCGTTGAATTCAACTTAAATGTCATCGCCATCGTTCGTTATCCTTTTATTCAAATCGTGGATGTTTAGTAATTGAATATTTTAAATTATAAATATTTATATTAGATGAATTTATAGCATAAAAGAGATAATATTATAAATATTTATGGGATTATATGCTTGTAAATTTATGTGAAAACTCTAAGGTTTAGAAATTTTTACACATAATATCCTATAATATTGATAATATAATAAATCTCTTCTCATCTGTAATTTTTGTTTATAAAATTTTGAAATTTTCTATTGTATATTATTGAAATATTCTAATTATTTTAATCATATGAAACTAGTCTGGGGATATTTTTCCTAAGCAGAAAACTAGTATGCGGACAAAAAGGGAAAAGGAAAAGAGAAGAGAGGTATGCTATATTGTATTTTATTTCTCCACACCTACAATTGGAGCTAATGTTCATCTTCATAGAGACTTGGAGTTGGGTTGATTGATGTGGCTGACTGATATTTAACCGAAAAATAAGAACCTTGCAAACTTTTCTATGTTACTCTAGTAAAATATCTCCCGACATCTGGACAATTTTTTTATCAAATTTTTCTGGATTAACAATTTTTAACATATGACTAGGTATCCGTGCTTCCTACCTCAATAGAGTTTCATTTGATGAGAGACTTGTGATTTGGTACTTTGTTACCAATCTCTGCTACTACGCTGATGAAAATGTAATATCTAATACTACGAATACTAGTGATCTTCATCGATATTTTGGTAAGCCTCTCTCGAATTATATGCTATAACTTCTAGCAATAGAGTCTAGTGTGGTCTCTGCTGTTGCCGGAACCGGCCTGAAAAATCCTTGAGATGACGTCTTCTCGGTACATCCGGGTTCTGCAGTATCAAATTTCTTTAGCAAGAGGAATCTAAACTCATAAAATGCTGCACACTCAGCCTGTGAAAGACTTGTTAATATGAGACCCCTCTAGTGTGATCTCTGCTGTTGCCGGAACCGGACTGAAGAATCCTTGACATGACGTCTTCTCTGGTAGGTACGAGTTCTGCAGTATCAAATTTCTTTAGCAAAAGGAATCTAGAGTCAGAAAATGTTGCACACGCAGCCTGTGAAAGACTTATTAATATGAAACCCCTCTGGCCTAAGAGCTAAGGGTTTTGCAAAAACGATTAGATGGAAGATAGTAGCCCAAGTGTGGGTCGAAATGTTGGTCATTTGCTGCGATTAATTCAAGACCTGAACCCTCGTCCAGCAACTTAGCAAAGGTGGACAACTTATATCATTTGTTTGGCGGCTGCTGATTCATTTGAGTATGGGGTATCGTCAATTCCACCAATCACTCGTTGAATTGTTACTCAGACACCAACCAGAATTTCATATTTCCGGTTATTGTTGTTGTGTTCTAACAATTGCGTGTACTAGAAAATGCAACTGGTTGCAGAATAAATGTGATTTGTACTATCGAGTTTCTTCTCTTTTGTTAGCCAAGTAAATAACCCCTTTAAAGAATATTCCAAACACATTACATTGCCTGCACTAACTTGACGATTTAAGGATTTTTTTTTTCTTTTCAAAAAAAAAAAAAACTAACACACTTGAGCTATCCGCGCTATACACAGTTTTCATGTAAAATACAAACATCATCTGTTTATTAGTTTATATTAACTATATTAAAGACAACAAAATACAATTGTAAATATAAATATCAAAGAATAATAATAAATATTTCTTTATTTACTATATTGTGAAATATTCCAATTATAAATTTAACACTAAACAATAGAATCTCAATTAGAAAATCAAAATTTAAATTGAAAAATTGTCATACCACAACTTAAAGCGCAATCAGCGTAAAAAGTTATCAAGTGCAGATTTCCTACGAGCTTTACATACTCTCTCAATGCACATTTCTTTAAAAGAAGAATAAGAAGAAGAAGAAGAAGAAGACACAAACTAAGGGTCTGTTTGGAAACTTGTTCTGTTTTTCTATTTTTAAAAACTGTTTTTGAAAACAGCTCAGAACTGTTTTCAAAAGCTGTTTTTAAAACAAGATTTCAAAACAAAATTTTCAAAACTGTTTTTAAAAACAGTTTTACCAAACATGTTTTTTTGTTTCAAAAACAGTTACCAAACAAGCCCTAAAATTTTTCTCAAAACTATGCTTGAAAAAAAAAAGAAAAAAAATTCCTCCTTTGCTACGAGAAAAGATTTTAACAAAAATCCAATAGAATCTCCTTTTTTTCGAATATTTGCCAGAATCAAAGCCCTCGATAAAATCTGTATTTACAATAGTCAACGGATATATTCTCTGCAACAACAATAAATCCACACAATACGGACTCAACACATGCAACAACAATCATCAATTTACCATTTTTCCAAACGTTGTCTTCAATCTCCAACATGGTTGATTCAATTAGAAGATGGAATAAAGATTGACAAGTATATTGTCCTAAAAATAAAATATATTTAAAATAAAAAGCAAATAAGTTTTATTGAAACTTTATGAATAAACAATCCACTAGAATATATAGATACTTAAAAATACATATTTCAATGAATACGATGAATGAATCTAAGTACAAAGACTACTTTACAATTTAGATTCTATCAATTTGAGAAGTACTTTTAATGAAATTATCAATTTCTTTCCATAACCATTTCTGGATACAAAATTATAAATCCATAGAATTTATACCTTTAAGTAGCTATACGTTAGAGCTAGGTTATCTACAAACCATACTTGCATTTTTTTCAACTTTTCATGATAAATAAGAAGAAATAGAAAGAAGAGCTTTAGTAATATGCACCTAACATAAGAATTTAAATAATTTTCATATAACAGTAGGAAACTCATTTATAGATGCTATCTTGTACTTTCATAAAGTTCATAGTAAATAAGAGTAAGAGAGGGGGGAAAAATTGGACAATGCTCACATAATATAAAATTAAACATTTAAAACTAAGATGAAAATTCCAAACAACTCCATGATAAATAATACACAAAAAATGAGTAAAAGCTCCAAATCATACATATAACATAAGAAAAGTAAATAATTTCAATAAAACATTAGGATCCCTATTGAATCCCTACAGATTACCTTATCTTACCTATCAATAGTGGTTCACAATGAATCACTACCATTCACCTTATCCCTCCAGCAATCATTATCCCCTTACTCTTCCACTAGTTTCATTTCTTATCACAAGTGTACTTGTAGATTTTCAAACAGAATTCTCCAAGGGTCCCATTTTATTTTAATTTCATAAAGAAATATAAATCATTTTTATCCATACATATACCCAACAGTTGGCAATTTAGTGTAGACATAGGAGAGTTCTATATACCAATTCATAAAATAAATGCTCAAAATATCAATCTCATGATGCTTCAAGCATCCTTGCATGAAACATGTGTTCAAAACATCAATTTATGAAATAGGAGATAAACATTTAATATATATAGAACTATTGCTTGATATTGAATATAATTTTCACTTCAATTGAAAATATCTAATAATTCCCAATTTGGTTTATAATGGTGATTTGGTTTAAAGTTTACAGTCCAAATAAAGAATAAAATAACTTTTGTATAATATAAGTATAAAGAAAGAATAAATTGTTCACTCATTATTTCCAAGCTCTTAAGGCTTGATTTTCATGATGTTCCATTTGAAATTGCTACCAAAATCTTTGAGTCTTCCCTTACGACCACAAGTTGGGACATCTCAAGTTCCTAGCATAGCCATTACATAGTTTCTTTCATTATTTTACAAATTCCAACCATAACAAAGTTAAATGACCTAGTATAAGAAACTTGTGTTTTATCAATCCAATGTGTTTGAAACTAAACAGAAACCAACTTTTGAAAACTTCCACTCAAGTTCAAAACACCCCACTTTACCTTTTCTAATTTAACTTGAAACTCATTAAACTGGTTATAATTCTTGGTGCCACTTATCTTAACACTATCCTAAACTATAGGACACTTGAACAGTCTAAAACTTCTACTTATTTCACTTTAAAGATAGTTGGCAAAAATTAGAACAGCCATAGCAAAATTTAAAATTGCAATCTACCCTCAAATGCCCCCAATTTATTCCCCAAACAGCAACGACCTAGAACCTCTTATCTCAACAACTCAATCTTTACCAATTTTAACCAACTATAATCGAAATTGACGGTAAAACAACTAGAAACTTCAAGACAATATGTGAGTAAAATTTTCCACCCTTAATTCCAATTAATTTCAAGAAGCCATACCATTATCACAACCATCTAGCAACTTCCATGTTCATGCGAATTTAAGAAGACAACTTCATCACAATTATCTAGCAAGTTCCAACATTGCATTCAATTTCAAGAGACAACACTATAATGAGCAAATAACAAACTACCAATAAGATTTGCACCTATTTCCATCATATTATTAGATCTCACACAATTGTATGATCAACCACGAAATTCATTCCATTCTCAAGAACACACCATTGGAGACAAATAGCAACCTGCCAATATCACAATTAATTGTTGCTGAAAGAAAATTTATTATTATTATTTTTTATATATGAGAACCCATTTTAATTATGCCCAAATTGATATGACCCACAAATTCCTCAGACCTTAAGTCCTAAATTTTATTATTATTATTATTATTATTATTATTTGCAAACCCATTTACAATCCAATACCACTCAACCCATCATTATTTCAGAACCCTAAGCTCATAATCTTCTAATCTATCATCACCCATAGTATTTAAACTAATCCAAAGCACTCAAAATTAAAATCACTAAAGACTAAAAAACATTTACCTTAGAAGCAGAATTTTAGACCTTGAGGAAGTGATAAAGAGTTGTGATGCAGGCTTTTGCTCACAGCCCAAGTGATTAGCATCTCACTGGGAAAAGGAAGACTGGGTGTGAGGGCACTTGTTTACCGATGAACAGCAATCGGTGGCAAAGGATGGGAGTCTGCTGGTGTCGAACAGCAACTGGGGAAGCTAGCTTGCAACGATAATTGAAAGAGCGGAGAAGGTGGAACAGGGGAGGTTGGTGGTGGTTGGCGAACGGAAGACGGCGGTGAGTTCGGAAGGTTGGTGACGAATGGCTGGGTGCTGCGACGGAACTCCCTCGGTCCTTCACCGGTTCGGTCATCGCAGGGAGAGAAAGGAAAAATCTGAGTGTTTCCGTGTTTGGGCTTTGGGGATTCTCAGGTGAAAGGGGTTCGCCCGCAACGGAGGGAGTCGAGACTAGCGATTCACAGCCTAGGGACGGCGGCGGACGATCCGGTGGCTGCTGGGCCGCGGTTGGCTGCAGCTGGAGTTTTTCTCTGTTTCTCTCGGGCTCTTTGGCTGACTCTCTACCGAAAAGCAAAATAAAAGAGTGCGTGCTGGAGAAAAATACAAATTTGGGGGGTTCAAAGAGGAAATAATAAAAGGGGAAAAAGGAAACTGAGTAAAGTGGAATGTATTATGTAATAAGAATTTAACATTAAATATGCCTTCTATCAATAAATGAATAAAGCCTCAGTTGCATTCATCAAACTTAAGATGCAAATCATTTCATAATATAATCAAAATTTTTATTTCATAGTTAAAAATAAACGATACTTTAAGCATTTTAAAATAATTATAAGATATCAAATCATTTGTTTATTACATCAAAATATTTAGTACCAAAATTATAATTTATTCAAAATATAATAAATGAACATTTTATGTGTCACATATTATGCTTCAAGCACACAATTTTGTTTTTGAAAATTTTAAGTGCACAAAACATCACACTAAAAATTTTTACAATTAATTATTTAATAAATTGAATATTCCTTAAATGGTCAAAATCAAGGATAATTAGTCTCATTAAATTAGAAAAATTAGAAAGAGTAGCTTGAGTCTTACAAAAACTAAAATATAAAGATAATTGTTAGAATTTAATTCTTAAATATTAATTAGGATTTGATATTCTAATTTCTACCACTCAATTTCAGACACTTATAGACAAAAAATAATAAAGATAAATAAATTATAAAATCTTAATAAAAAGTTAAAATTTAAGTTGGGAAACTTATATTAAACATAATGGTAGAAACTTAATTCTAAAAAATTAATTAGGATCTAATTCTCTTACTCTAAATTTTTCCTATTGATTATTAAAAATTAAAAAAAATACAAATAAATAGTAAAATATAAATAAAAATTAAAACTTTAATTATGAAATATAAGATAGAAATAATAATAATAACCTAATTTTCTGAAATTAATAAGGATTTGATATATTAATTTATTATCTTTTAATTTTTAAAAAGTTAAAAAAGATTAAATATAAATAAATAAAATCTAAATTTATTATTACTTGATATGACTACATCAAAATAATAATATTGATGTAACATTATTAAAAACAAAAGTCCTCCAAAAAAACCATCTTTATTAGATCATATAGATATATACTTAAACTCCGAAACACATTAATTTACCTTCAATACATCAACACATAATATTTTAAGTCAAACAACAAAATATATTAAATTGTCAATGACTATACCCCACGTCACCTTATATTTTATTTTTGACTTAAATAAAACAAACCAAGAGATTTGCTCTTATACATATCAAGTTAGAGCTGTCAAAACGGATTGGACCTGTTGGGTTGACCCGCCCCGTCATGTAAATGAGTTGAATTGGGTTGAGGTTTTACTGACCCGTTTAGAAGCGTATTTTTGAACCCGTCCCGTTTGGGTTGCGGGTTGAGGCGAGTCAGAGTGGGCTGACCTTTTTTGACAATTTTACTTGATGACCTTTTTTGACAATTTTACTTGAATTAGAACTGTCAAAATAGGTTAGGTCAACGGGTTGGCCCACCCCATTTGAGTTGTGGGTTGAGGTGGGTCTGAACGGGTTGGGTCAGGCCGGCCTATTTTGACAGTTCTACATCAAGTTTCAAATGTTAATTGTTTTAAAGCGTCTCTTACTTGGCTTTTTGCCCTGCATGGGGTGAAAGCTAAAAGTATTTCCTAACAAAATATTTACCTGCAAGGGACAAGACTTTGTTCTCAATAAAGTATTGCTCCATTTTTATTTTTAAAAAAATCAGTGATAGAAGAAGTTATTGAGAATAACATCTTCCATTTTTTTATTTTTTTAATGTTTTTATAAATTTTTTTATTTTCTAAATAAAATTCTTTATTTTAAAAAATAATTTTTTTATTTTTTTAAATGTAATATTTTTATTTTTTATTTTTCTTGAAATTATTTTATATTTTTTTCAAATAATTATTCATCAACAATAACTTCAAGTGATAAAAAATTCTAAATTTTAAATAAATTTAATGTAAAATAATTAGACAATATATTACAATTAATTATATATTAATTAAAATTTTAATAAAAAATAAAATTTTATCATGAATAAAAAATTTAAATATTAAATTTTTAAATAATTAAATTTTTTATTTTTTTTCTATTTTATTTTTAAATAAAAAAGGAAAATGAATATAAAAAATAAAAATAAACAAGTTCA
Source organism: Saraca asoca (assembly GCA_026873985.1). Lineage (NCBI taxonomy): Eukaryota > Viridiplantae > Streptophyta > Magnoliopsida > Fabales > Fabaceae > Saraca > Saraca asoca. Next base: position 13,322 of record JANHAO010000691.1, on the reverse strand, counting down.
TTAAAAAATTTTAAAAAAATAAAACCAACCTAAAATAATTAGACAATATGTCACAGTTAAAAAAAAATAAAAGAGTGGAAGACGTAAATTAACTATAACATATTATCTAGTTATCTTACACTGATTTCATTTTTTAAAAAATTTTTAGTGAACCTTTTTATTTTTATTTTTTATATTCATTTTTTATTTTTTATTTAAAAAATAAAACAGAAAAGAAAAATTAAAATTAAAAAATTGGACTTTCTAACTTTTTTATTTTTTAAAAAAATAAAAAATTTAAATTTTTTAAAATTTAATATTTAAATTTTTTATTCATGATAGAATTTTATTTTTTATTAAAATTTTAATCAATATATAATTAATTGTTACATATTGTCTAATTATTTAACATTAAATTTATTTAAAATTTAAAATCTTCTATCATCTGAAATTATTGTTGATGAACAATCATTTGAAAAAAAAAATAAAAAATATTAAATTTAAAAAAATTAATTTTTTTATTTAAAAAAATAAAAAAATGGAAGACGTTAACGTCTTCCATCTCATTTAAAAAATAATAATAAAAATGGAGGAAGACGTTACTAAGAACAACGTCTTCCCCCTGTAGGTAAATATTTTTTAAAGAACATCATATTGAGAAATACTTTTGGTTTTCACCCCATACAGGGCAAAAAGCCCTCTTACTTAGTATATGTTTCAAGTGTTTGTTTCCAATCAATCTCTCAAGAGCTCTTTTACTTGTAACTATAGGAACATAGATCTGGCGAGAGAGAGAGAGGGGTAATTATACCTAGTTCACTATAGGAAGAAAAAGTAATGTTATATTCATATCTTATGCGTCAACTATAGGATCCATTGTATTTTAGAAATTGTGGAGAACGTACAAATGCAAAAATAAATGTGAATTTATCATTCTTGTGAAAAAAAAAAGTATAAATTAATCAGTATGTATTCTTATAGTTTTTGTGAAAATTTTTTATGCACCCCTTGGATATATAAAATTAAAATTCCCCAGGATTTTTGTTGCAAGCATTTCCTCTTTTCTCTGAGAAAAGGTCAAGTGGTTTAAATTTTTATAATAATTGGCATAATCCAAAATAATTGATTGATTAAGGAGGATCAATTGATTCACAATAAATCAACTCAGTCCAACTAGACTCAAAATAAATGAAGTTTAATATGATTGATTGGTCTATAGAATTGATACAACTCTAAAATATTAATTTATATGTTACCTTTATGTATGCAATTTTTATAGGAATCTTTATTTTTACTCCCATTTTTGCATTCTCTCTTATGTGATTGTCAATAACTTGACATTACAGTATTATCCGAAATCCCGACTCAAATCACTTCCCCTTTATCTTCTCATTTTATAGGGACAAGATTTATAATTAGTGTATTCTATAGGGAATCCACTTTTCCCTAATTATGTGAAAATGCCCCGACAATGATGGTGAAAAATTTTAAAAACAGCCGTCTAAAATCGACGACAACAATGATGTACTAATGCCAAAGTTTCTCCTCAAGACACTCAATGTGCTTTCGCACAAATCCCAATGGGAGAAATCTCTGTCCATTAGATTTTGACATCTAAAGCATATTTGAGTTATCCAATTTTTTAATCACCTCTGGTGAGTCAAGAATCACGACATTCGGCAACTTTGTCTTAAACTCCTACAAGTGCATGCCTAGCCTTAAACAAACCCCTACAATTGCATGCCTCTTCCAATCGTCGTCGCGCATTTGTGAAGGATGCAATCAAAGAGACCACGATCAACCAGTTTACGCTTTGTGTTAATCCGAAAAAAGTCAGTACCCATTCTACAGTTGTACAAGTTAAGTGAAGAGAATTGCAATCTTGAATTCAGAACCTCAAGATTTGAGTGAAATAACGATGGGACTTCAGTATATTATGATGGGTTAGAGAAATGATGACCCACACAGGAAAGTTTTTAAAATTGTTCATCATCAACAATGAATCTGGGCTCTCTGGCAAGAGGATGTTGCCAAAGATGTGGATTGATCATCAGAAGTGGAGCAATGTGCCTTCATTCCAAGGAGCCCACTGGAATATTCTACAACTTAATACTCAACAATGATTGATTGGAAAGGGACACCTACAGTATCTAAAATACCTTCAAAAGGTATGATTTTTTGAATCCTAAATTCAAGTATATCATGTGCGAAACCGAATTAAATTTGTTGCTGCAACAACAGGAACACTTGACTCTGATTACCTGTTCTTGGGCATAGACTGAATTATTTGATAGATACTTTGATTTGAGTTACACACAAGGTGTTTGATGAAATGCCTAACTGGAATATCTACTGTATTTCACGTAATGAAATTATATAGAAAAACTAGCTGCATGTTTCCATTGGTTTAATCCACAACCAAATGGACATAATGTACACATAATTACACTAATGAAGACCTGCAACACTAAGTCTATCTCTGTTCTAATCAGATAATCCAGCAAGGATAAATCCTTCTTACTGGCAATGGGATAGAGTGTAAATGTTCTTTTTCTTTCTTAAACCCCTGAATGCACGTGTCCTGAGATTGTGAATGCAAATTCTCTTCTATGGCCATACTAGGTTTAGTTTGAAGATTCATGAAATTCTCCCACACTACTAATATATAATCTTTTTAGAACCCATTTATCCAACAACAAATAAAGAAAAAATAAATATTTGATGGTAAAAGTCATCTGCTAAAAGGGCAGCGTGAAAAAGGTCGCCAAGATAAGTTCAAGTGCAACTCAAAAATCAGATTATTTTGGTAGTCTTCATTGCTTTGCAAATATATCTTGCAATCACCAACACAAAGAAGGTTCTTATGTCTGAGTTCTTCTTTGCTAAGAATTTGAACCAAGCTTACGCATACATATGTCCAAGCAGAATATTAAATTTAAAATAGTTGAAAAGATTATGGGCTTTTATCCAAAACAACCAACCGATTAAACAGACCCATCAATGATCAATCCATGATCCTACGAGGTAGATCCACATTACAATACATACTTTAACAAGCTGGTTTTCCCCACCAATCTCACGAACGAAGAGTGCAAGACTAGGACTAGTTGGAGACCAATAGAGATCCTTACATTTTTAACCTTCATAGACTTTTTATCAATGAGAGAAAAGGTCTCATATATAGAAGTAACATTTTCCCCCTTTCTTGCAAAGTATTTATCCTCTCTACCACCACCCATCTGTAAACATAATGATACAAATGCATTTGGCCAATCAGGTATACTAAAATACCTTTTTAAGCTAGGGGACAAAGGTACAAGAGTACCTGAAAATTGGCCATGACACCCTTGTGAACCTCCAGCACTTTTTTTTGCAAAATTATCAACACTTCCCCTAAAATCCATCATCATTTTGCCAGTCCTCACATCAAATGTGTTTAAAACAACCCTCTACAAAGATGTTTATGGCGGGATATGTGTGTATGAAAAAATCTCAGTCAAATATAAATATAGCAAATAAAGCACTCACATTAGCATCTCTAGGATTGCTTAGTTCATGACTGCTATTAGTCATCAAATACTTCTCACTTGGTGAAAAATCAATAAGTTCTACCCATGATAATTATAATAACATATCAAGCATAAAGAGAAACCACAAGTCAAATAAAGAACAAAACATAAACCTTGCCTGTGAACTGTTGCCAAGTTTGTGCCAAAAGGAGACCATTGTACAAAACTCTCAATACAATACTGTTATGAAAAGTAGATATGACCAGAAAATGAAACCAGAATAACAATGATAAAAGTGCAACTAATGCTAAGGCCCAAATTTCTAAGCAAAAGTTAAAGAAAAATACATCGCACATAAACTTCAATTTTTATGTTTTATTTCACTATTTGTTACAAGCTTATATCATTAAATAATAATTACTAGAGGCAGTGTGGAGTTGGTACCCACTTTGTCAAAATCCCTTGAAAGATGTGAGTTCTCACCCATGCATGAAACTGAATCATGCAAAGAGAATTTGGTAAAAGAATAATACACATAAACAGCACAATGTACACTGACCAAAGGATATTGCATAGGGATAAGGCAATAATAAACAAGAAAGATATTACTTGGGGAAATAAATGATAGATTAAATGTATTAGTCATTTAATAGGTGTGGCTTCTAAAGGTTCAAAATATTGTTCACAAAGAAAGAGAATAAAATGTTCTAGTCTTCTTACCACCATCAGAACAAAAGAAGCTTCTAGCTCTCTACAGCTTAGATAATTATAACCTATCATGATCACTCTTCATTTTTTGTTAAGTTCTCATAATGAGTTGAAGAATTAGAAGTTTACTTGATTATGATGCACTTTTTACCCCAAATGCAAAGAAAAGCATAGATTACCAAAACTTTTAAAGTTTAATAGCTATCAACTCAACTTGAACTTAATTTCCAAAATAACAGTAATTGCTAAAATATCCAATGAGTTATCATCATTATGAAAGGAAAAAACAGTTATTACATATTAAAGTTATAGAAAGTCTTTAGCTCCAAGTATCCAATACTATTTCACACATCACATAAGACATAACTTGTCTTTTTGAAGGAATATTCAAGTCTCATTAGATCCAAAAATTGCATTTGATACCAAATGCCTTATTACTTGAATTGCTTATATGTCTTTACGTACAAGTTTTAAACAATAAAGCCTTGACATGACACTTACACAATGTGTTAGGTTGAAAAGGGAGTAAGACACTCCTAGCATTTCTACAATATCATTTTTAGAAAACCAAATAGGAAGCATACTACTATGAGTATGATGGCAGCCAAATATTTTTATATGCCAATGCAAAAGATGACATGCTTGAACATGCATGAGAATTACTTTTATGATAGTTAATTTATCCTACTAGTTTTAAAGATTATTTTCTACATGACATAATAAGCACATATGATGCTATGACTTAAATAATTATACCACACTCATTGTTATAATTTACTATTGAAAATCAATACAAGAAGACATGTTTACAAATTTTTGAACCAGCTTAATCGACCCAAAAGCCCAAAAGACAATCGACATTTTAGCCCTTTGATTATAAGGTCATTGGTTAAAGGTCACACCTAGAAATATGAGACTTACCTATGAAAACATAAGAGCTCCCATTCTTCACTATGAGATACACACTAATCTATGCCCCTTTCGAATGATAATTGACTTAAACACTGAAGCATGCTCAACGAATACATCATCGTGCAAAACTAGCTCTATTCATTATGTAGGATCTCTTGGCCACAATCAGTTGACTTGATCAAAAGGAGCTCACACAAGTCAAAGAATTAAAAAAATCAAACAAATGGTAGAAGAATTTAGGACAATGAACTATGTGTCCAATTGACCAAAAGAAGAAAAAAAAAGGTGAATTAGTAGATAATTCAAAAGTGAGCCATGAGCTTATAAAAAATTTGAGCAACTCCTTTGACACTAAAAACCCGAGTAGTTCCTTTGATATGAAAAGTTCAAGTAGTTCTTTCAGTGCCATATAAAAAACCTAAACGGTATGGAAAACTGAGTAGTTCCCTTGGTGCTATATAAAAAACCTAAATAGCTCCTTCAATATGAAAAACCCTAACGGTTCCTTAGGTACATGTCAAATCCAAGCAATTCTCTTAGTATTAAATCTAGTTCGAGCAACTCCCTTGGCATCAAATTTAGGACAAGTGGCCTCTTCAACATTAAGTTAAGCCCGAATAGCTCCACAATACTATGCTAAGCCTCAAATACTCAAGCCATTAAGAGCTCTCATAAGTCTAAATAAAATTTCTTCCAAACTTAGTTCAAATGGTCTATTTTGAGAAAACTTATTCAATGATCAAGAAAATTAATACCTTTACAAATTTTTACCTTTGACAAAAAGTTACATAGATAGAATCAAACTTGATAATCTCTTAGCGAATACTCGACAGAGCTCACTTGGGAGAAGGGGTAAATGATACAATTTAAAATAATTGACCAACTAAGAAAGACTGATTAGCCTACAATAGACCAACCTAGTCTAGCTGAACCTAGAACAAGTGAAGCCCAATATGGCCAACTGGTCTATAGACGATCGACTCAACCCCAAAACATTTGTCTATGCACCATTTCGCCATATAAACCAAGGTATATGCCTTTTACAATAGTTTTCACTTTCATTATTAGCTTTATATTCTCTCTTACAAGAATACTGACTTGATCGTTGGAATACTTTCTAAAGTTTTAACTCTGATCACTTGTCTTCTCATTTTGTAAGTTTTGAAAAAAAGATTCGTCAAGCATCAAGAGATCTTAGTGTTCATTACCATGACTCTTTGGAGCACGTGCATCTATAATAACTTCCATATTAAATATAAAAATATATAATTAATCAATTACATATTATTTTGCTAACCTCAATGGCCAAATAAAGGTGGCTTTTGTCTTTTTTCCTTTTTTTTCTCCTAACAAGCAAGAGGTTGTTGACTTAGAGAACAAATAAAAGAATAAGAGCTTTTTAGGAAATATTATAATAAGTGTTATGAAGTATGTTTGCACAACATGTAAGTCAAAATCGTACAACTCCCAATTCAAATCACACAATTCGATTTAATGTAGAAACAAAACAATCTGAATTTTCAATGAAATTGTTTTCTCCTCTGAATCTTGCCTACATCACACAAATCACTATCGAAATCGGAAGAATCGCAAAATTTTGATGATTTCTTACAGCTAATTAGCGATTTGTATTTGTTCCCTTATTTTATTGTAGAACAAAATCACTATAGAAATCGAGTTGGTTTCTATGCAACCTATTTTAAAAATATAGCTTGTTAAAGATATTTTTTAAAAAAAAAAATTAAAATCTCATAACAATATTATCTTGCATTCTCTCTGATTTTTATGCTGACTCATCTTCTAAAGCCCTTATTTTTTTTAATCTTAAAAGGCACCATTTTGAAACCCTATTTTTATAATATATTAAATTTATTTTAAATTTATATGGCTTGACTCTTTTGAAACTTCATAGTTATAATTTTTTGAGTTTATTATATTAGAGAAGTATTTATGTTTCTTAGTTTAAACTTATGATTTTTCATCTTTTATACTTACATTTTATTATACATAACATAAAACATATTATTTTCATAGAGTTATTTCATTTTTTTTATTTCATATATAATATAATTTCTAAGTTTTTGTAAAATAAAAAATGAAATAAAAAAAGAAATAGGGAGTATTTTGATATTTTGTTAAACTTGAGGGGGAAAATGACAATAATTTATTTTCTAGGAGATAAAATAGAAATAACTCTATTTTCATATTGCTTTATGAATCTTATAGATTCACAAATCACTTTGATTCATAAGTCAAAAAATTAACCAATTGATTTGTGATGCAATTCACAATTCAATAACCTTGCTGCACAGTTTTTATAATTCCATCCCATAGGTATGAACAATTTCAAAACTTAGATTACCTTGGGCATTTTTTACAACTTGTTTAGAATAATAAAAAAACTAGGATTTAATTCATTTGAATTTGAATTCATCAATAATTTTATACATGAATTTAGTTTCAAATTAATAGAATTCTAATTTTTTTTATAATTTTAAATGAGGTGTTAGCTTTAAAAAGCTCAATCAGTCTCCTACTTGCCTTGTCTTGATCCCTCCACAGATTGAGATCTATTTTGCATGTTTGGTATTGAATTTCATCAATGTGGATTAATTATAATTGAGTCATATGCATGCATTCATGTGTTAGATCAAATGGAAAGTCAGTGATCATCTTTTGGAATTTACTATCGTGTATGAACGCGATATCAATGCTTGAAATACCAAGTATGTCTTGCAAAGTCCTTTGTACTCGTAGCATGTATATAAACAAAGTCATATGTTGTTAATGTAAGAAATAAAGTTACGATAGTTATGTCTTTTAAGCTAACGGTGCTTAACAATTATATCTTATAATCTAATGGTAAGTGCTTAATTTTTGTATCACATAATGCAGTGAAAAGAAATTAGAAAATATACTCTTTTATCTAGTTGTGATATGATCCTAGTTTCAGTATACTCACCTATGGTTTAAAGTGTTACAAAGAGGCAACTTATGATTTGCAATGTTAGCACTTTACTCACATGTACTAATTTTTCATCCAAATCTAATATGTTTTGTCATATGCCAATCACATCCTTCTTAATTAGTCCTAATTTAACATTGATTTCATCTCATTGTTCCCAATTTCCTTTTCTACTAAAATCCAAAACCCTAAAAAAAATTATCTTAGATTTTTGTAAAATTTCTTCGATTTCTGATTTAGATAAAAGAGAAAATTAGGAACAATGAGTGCAATTAGGTCAAATTAGGGCTAATTAGAAAGTATGTGACTGACATATAACAAAATCCATTAAATTTAGATGGAAAATTAACACAAGTAGATAAAATGTTAACGATGCAAACCACAAATTGCCTCTTTACAATACTTTAAACTATAGGTGAGTAAATTGAAACTATGATGATACCACATATGGATTTCCAAAGAAATTTTATTAAAATGACAATCTTGTCTACCTTAGCTCAACTACCTCTACCAAAATGCTTAGCATAGTAAGCATTTTGAAATTGAAAGCCATGCAATGAGAGGTTCTTAGTTGCACTAAGCATATTTAATTGTATATACTAAATCAATCAAAAAAAGGATACATAATTTTTTATTATATATTAATGCATTCTCTCTTTTTTATTTAATGACATATGCACTTTTTTTTATTGGCTTATTACAGACATCCTAAATACACTTAGTGTAACTAAAAACACTTAGTGTAACTAAAAATCTCTTGGCATTAAGATTTTTTCTTTCCATCCATTAGTACGTACTTATGAGAATGAGATATTAAAGTGACTTTTAATTGAGGGAGAAAAGATAATTGAAAGAGAAAAGAGGCCTTTCAATGACCTCAAGTGATGAGAACAAGTATTTATTGATCCTCATGTCTCAATGTCCTCATTCCTAACTAATCACTTAGCTTAAAACCATGTTTTAATAATTTTGACCCACATTGTGGGATATGATCATTTAAACTAAATAAACAACCACAAAGGATAAGATATATGTGAAAAATTGAAAAAAATAAATATAATCAATTAACTTGATCTGTTACATCATGTCTTCAAGTATCAAATATGTATAATAATAATAACAAGAACAACTTTTCTTAGTGTAAATTGAGACTTCATTATATCAAGATTTTCTGATCAAGTTTACTTTTCATAAATCCTCCCAAAAAAAAAATGGAGAGAACAATGAGGTTTCAAAAGGACAATTACAACTCTTATTAGAATATGAGCAGGGGTTTACCTTATTATAAACCCTACTAAGTGATTTGATCTATTATCGTAGGCCCATTTACGCAACTCACACCACTAATATCCATTAATGATTTAGGTGTCATTATAGGCCTAATTGTTTGATCACTTGATTAATTGACCTAATATAATTAGTTCTCTAATATTCATTTAATCCAATAATATATAATTAATTAAACTATGATTGTATACATAGAAAATTTTAACAATCTCCTACTTAGATAACATAGTTTAATAAACTGAAAATTTGGATTACAATATGTGGTCACAATAATTAATGTCAATAATAACAATTATGACACCATTACAACCATAGGTCAAGCATAAGTACCCAATAATACAGATCATCATATTTGATAGGGACGTTAATATTATACAAGTCTTGAATACTTGTGTTTTAACAATCAAAACTAATGTGGAATGTGTGAGAAACCAAACATACATATCAAAATTTGATCATATGTACATTTTTACAAAATGATCCATGCATCTGCTCAAGATGTCAAAACGATAATAAATCTTAACATAATAATGAAATAAAATCTAAATATCTCTATTGATATGTCATAGAATAAATGTGTACATTTAACAATAACCTATACAAAAATATCATTAATATTGTGCAAATCTCGAGATAATAATAAAATGAATCCAGTGTTCTCAACAAAATAGAAAACAAAACTCCCACTAGCCCAGAATATCAAAAGACTTAAGTAATCCCACATTTTTAATATGATCATGATACATTTGTACTACTATCAATTTGGTTAATAGATCTACAAGCATACAATCTGTGAAAATATACTCAATGCAAGTTTGATGCTCTTATATCTTCTCTTTGACCAATTCATACTTCATATTAAAGTGTTTTGTACAAGCATTACTTTTATTATTATGAGAGAAGCATATAGTAACATTATTGCAATAAATGGTTAAGAGCCTCAAAATGCTCTTAATAATATTAAAACTAGACATGAATTTTCATAACCATATAGCATTGTACGAGCATTATTTTCTTTCTTTTTTTTTTTAAGAATGATTTTATATAAAGAATAATTTTTTTTAAAATAGAGTAAAAAATAATTTTAAGCAAAAATTGGGTCAATAAATAATTTTGAAACATAGTTTAAAATATAAAATCCTATAAAATCAAATATTCTTATTTTTTAATATTTTTCCATTTTTTTGGATTTTTATTATATGTAAAACAATAGAAAATGAAATAAACTCTAAAAGATAGAAAAATCATATATATATCAAATTTTTATTTATTATTATATATAAAATAAAAAATTAAAAGTTTTAAATGAATAATACAAGTTGTTCTATATTCTCTCAAAGTCCCAAAAAATAAGATTAATATAAATTTTATCAAAATAAATAAACAAATATGTATATAATTTTGACACGTTTCATGACTCTTTTACAAAAGAACCAAAAATTTTAATTTCTTAAAGGTATTATTCTTGAACCTAAGAATTATAGAATTGACCATTACACATAATCACTAAATAGTTTATGATCTTATTATCGATTAAAGAGTCTATAACCTTTTTATCATCCAATTTATTTCTAGTGTATGAATTGAACATGTGAAAATTACGTAATAAAACAAATAGAGACAAAGCAGTATCCCATGAAACCTGAGTCGTCATGTGTCTGGCCAACAGAACTGGAAATAATCCATTTATACTCACAATGTCATGTCGAGACGAAAAAGAAATGAGTTTAAAACAAAAATAAGACACATGATGACGTAAATAATCAGAAATGTAAATAAGAAACAAATAATTAAAGAACTCGAATAGGTAATGATATTTTCAAATATGCTAATTGCATTAATGTTGTAGTCAAATTCCTTCATCATATGGGTTACGAGGAACAATTACATTGACACATGGAATCGAATTAATGAAAAAAAAAATTAAGAAACTTAATTAGAATATTGAGATTATATATATCTTCCAATCCAATTAAACAGTTTTAATATAGGTCAAAATAAATATATTTTCAATTATGATCTATTAATTAATCTAGAAGATAATCGAATGGGTCCAAACTCAATAAGGTGATTTATAATAATTTATAATGAGTAAATTTAGGATCATGATCATTTGATCAGATCAAGAATCGATTGAACAAGTCAAGAATCGATCAAATGAATCCAATTCCAAAATATCAATTTATGCATCACTCCTCTATATAAATTAAGTTATGCACTTTTGATAAGAGTCTATACTCTCATTCTCCGTTTATCTTTTTTCATAAAGTTACTAATTTGATTATATGAGTGTTCTTCAAAACTCTGACTTCAATCACTTATTTTTTCATTTTATATTTCATTTTATAAGTTCGAAAAATCTGAATTTGTCAAGTTTAATCAAATGTTTAACCTAATTATAACCAGCAAATTTTCTACCCCACTAAAAAACTCATGCGAATCAATAAAGGTTAATTAAATAAAAAAAATCATAATTTACTCTCATGTTAAGAAAAATAACTTAGCAGTGAAGCAATATGTCATAAATGAAATCTCCAAAGCGCAAATCAATACCTGAATTAATGAGTGATAAATAGAAGAAGACATACAGCTCACCATGTTTTTAAGTAATCTCCGTGTCTATGATCAACACGGATTAAATCAAAGGCGTCCAGGATTGCAGCAGTGTCGATTCAACACAAACCCAACATATGCTTTTGCTCAAATGGCAACCACAGCATTCCAACATTCTGAGGGATTTTATGATTCCTTCAAAATATGATTTTCCCAAACAGTAACGACTCCAGCATAAAACCTTCCTATCTTGCATTTTATCTCAAAATTTTATGAACTCCCTCCTTATCTGTCATTTCTATTCTTTATACTCTCTTTTTTTTACTCACTTTAACTTTTTTTTTAATCTCTTCTATCCGATTTTTTTTTTGTCTATCTTTTAATTCAGATGTCTTCTCTATTTATTTATTGGAGAAAGATAAACAATCACTTTGACAAAAATAATCTTCAATCTTTATATTCTTTCTAAAAGATAACTAAAAAAATAAAATACAGTGATAAATAGATAAAATAAAAATAAAAATAAAAGTAAAAACTGTAATCTATTTTTTGTCTCTTTTCAAACAAAATCAATAAATTTTTATATTTTTTTAGATTATTTAAATGCAATCTAACGACGAAAAAATTTGAAAATAATTAACAGAAAAAAAATAACAATAAGATGAAAGATAAAAATGAATGATTTTTTTTTTTATATTTCTTTATGATTAGGAATATAAATAAAATTCTTTTTTATCAATCAATATAAAATAATAAGGATAAATAAGAAAAAAATGAAAAGATACTTAAAATTTAAAAAATATAAAAACAATGATAACTATCTGATCCCAACAAAATTTAATTATAAATATCAAGTGAATCCAATTTTTTTATATTTTTAATATTTTTATTTTTATATTTTAGTTATATGAAATAAAAATAAATGACAATTGAAAAATAAACTAAATTACTATCGATTTAAATAAATTTCCTTTTTCAAAAATTATAAAAACTGAAAACAAAGATAAAATGTATATTTTTATATATTTTTTTTACTATTTTATTGTGATTACTCCTTTTATTTCTCTCGCATTTGATCTTTAAATCTCATCTTCTTGTAATGGCATGAGTTTACATTCCCACTAAGGCTCTGTTTGATAAAATTAGCTGATAAGCTAACTGAAAAGATATAAGTTAGTTGAAAACTGTTAACTGAAAGTTGAAAGCTGATAAGCTAGTTTATTAAATTAGAAGTGTTTAGTAATAATAGCTGTTAAACTAGTTAGTAGATATAAAATAACATAAAAGGATATGTTTATATGATTTTAGAAAAAATATTTTTTTTAAATAAAGAATATTTATTTTTATCATAATTTTTATATTTAATATTTAATAAATAAAATATTTTTTATTCTTATTATTTTATAATT
>JANHAO010000690.1:0-38372 GCA_026873985.1 Saraca asoca | reverse complement strand
GGAGTTTGCTTAGCCTAAGGGGAGAAGAAAATTTTGAATTTCACAGCCCTTTGCTGCCCCTTAAGCCAAGGAAACCTAACAGTTAACACATTTAATTTTCTTTCCTAATTTAAGCTTCACTGTAACCTTAAATGACATGAAGGCATCCAGTGATTCAGATTTTTCACTGAGCAACTTCACCCATCCAAATTTGAAATAATCATCAATGAAGATGATGAAGTACTTATAAGCATCCATAGTGGTAAGTGTAATGGGTTCACTGTTGTCAGTATGGATCAGCTCTAAAGTATCCTATTTTCTACTTCTCTTCCCCTTCCTAGCTTTAGTAAGGAGTTTTCCCTTTATGTCATCTACACATGTGTCAAAGTTTGAGAAATCTAGATTATGTAAGACCTCTTCTTTTATGAGTTTTTACATCCTCTCTCTGGAAATTTTGTCCCAAATGCCTGTGCCACAGTATCGAGGATCTCTCATCAGTCCTACTTCTCTTCTTTCTAATCACAATATTAATTGGCCAAGGTCCAAATTAATTTTGTACAATCTATCACACAATGCACCAGAACCAACCACACATGAATTATAGAGTAAATCAAACTTCTCCTTACCAAGATGACATAAATAACCATTACAATCTAAAGCAACTACAAAAATCAAGTTCTTCCTCATGAAAGGTACATAAACAGTGTTTTTATGTTCCAATACATGACCAGTAGATAAGCATAACGAAATAACTCCTAAACACTATACTTGTACTATATTGCCATTTAAGTTAGACAAATAACTCTACATCACTTAGCTTCCTCAAATTTTTCAACGCCTATAAAGAATTCATCATATGAATAATGGCACCAGTATCTAACCGGCAAGTGTTTGATGAAACATCAACTTTGTTTAACTCAAAACATATTAAAGCTAGAGAGGTACCATTCTTCTTCTTCTCAACCCACTTCTCATACTTGAAGCAATTTGCCTTTTTATACCCATATTTCTTGCAAAACCTACAATTTCCCTTGAACTAAGCTTTTTTAGGCTTGTAGCATTGTTCATTCATTTCACCCTTCTTCCTTTTATAAGTGGATTTCCTTTTGCTATCTCTCTGATGTGCTCTTATTCCTTACTCTGAAGTTGAACCATGGGAAACATAGTTGACATTTTTAACCTTTCCTTTTTTTTGTGTCTTCTTCTACCTTATTAATAATCGAAATTAATTCATTAATAGTTCATTCACCCTTCTAGGTATTCTAGGATGTCTTCAAAACATTAGGTAATGATTCTAGAGCATGCTAGATTAGGTAGTTGTCACCTAAGTCAACATTCATGTTTTTTTTTTAATTTGTTGTAGCAGTGAACCAACTTTAAGATGTGCTCTCGCACTACATTAACACCATCATACATTGTCTTCTTAAGCAGTGATAAATAGTGACCTTTCTTAGTCTTGGCAAATTTCACATATTTCTCGATAATAGATTTGAGAAAGGACTTAGCATTTTAAGACTCAAGAATACTTTGTCAGATGATCTTTTCCATTTTGAATTTTATGACCATTAAGCATACTCTGTTTGAGTGTGTCAATTTTGCATGTTTAGCTCTTTGTTTAACACTTGAATCCATATCAACAACTGACTCCTCCTCCCTAAATGCCAGATCTAGATTGGTGATTTTCAAATAAAGTTTCAAAGACTTGGTTCAGCCCTCATAGTTTATCCTATTCAACATTTCACAAAAATTAATTGCATAGGCAAAGAAGCTGATAAAAATTCATTAACACATAAATGCATGTATCACTTTAATCATGCTTTTATTTTCCCATAAATGTTAACTATGCAATTATATATAATACTATACTATAAGATCTAACATCGATAAGACATTTAAGTCCCTATAATATAATGCATGAATTGAGTAATACATTCATAAAACCTAACTTCGATAGGATGTTTAAAATTTTAAGAATATAATATTTGATCTTACATTCACATTATCATTAACAAATTATATTAATAATATTATATTAATAAGGTATTTAAATATTATTAACATAGCATTCTTTTAATCCAACTAAACAATTTTAATTATTATTTTATTAATAAAATCTTATGCAATTGGGTCTACAATGGCGGGCTCACAATTATAAAAAATTTCATGATATAATGTGAGTTAACTTGATTTCTACAAAATTATATTTCAAGCACATAAACAAGCTAAAATTAATTTATTTGCCATACAGTATCAAAAAATTTTAGAAAAAATTATATACTATAGTTCTCAATGTAGGAGTCACATATAAAGATTTTCAAACCCAAATAATTTGAAATCAACACTTAATTAAAATGGATAAAAATTAAATAAAATTTTATTCTTAGAAAAATCTAAAAAAAAGGCTAAAAAGTTTTGTCTCGAAGAGTAGAAGCTATTAGTGCAACTCGTACTATTAGAGGAGGCTAGTAGTATGGAATGTGACCCACACATGCCGCATCTACTAGTAGACAATGTGTCAATGCTAACCTACACTACTTCTCCCAGACTTGGCACCCTGTTATTAGGTCTGCTATACCCTGTTCTTAACTCGATTCAATTTCGACTATTTTCTCTGAAATTTTTATAAGTTTTGCACAAATCTAACCAAAAAAACTAACCTTGTTTTTTTATTCCAATTTTTTCTTTAAATCAACAATTCTACTGGGTGTTTTATGAAATTAATTTGGGGGTTTTCATCCTAAATATGATCTAAGGCTAACTCATGAAAAATTTCATCCAAAAACTTGATTAAATTGCTTTGGTTTGAAATCTAAATTTTCCAGAAAACTGACATATAAGTTTTCTTAAAATTTCCATCAAAACTTGATTTCTTAATGATTTTCACCAATTAAAACATGAATTTTGTCCAATATACATATAGAATTAAAGCCATAATTTAATTATCAAAAAATATAATGAAATTCATTTCAAATTGATTAAGACTCATTCTCAAAAAAGTTGGCTTATTGCTTATGGTTTCAACCCTTATAATCCAATAAACATACACAAATTTATAAACTAATTTACGCAATAAACTTAGAATAATTCATTAATTTGTTAATGTACAGTTATGAAATAATTTGAATAACTCATAATATTCTATGTTCGAAAATAATCCGATCATTATAATACAAATAAGATAATATTCACGATCAATTAGCATACTATTGTCATATAACATAATTTGTTCGGCTTTGATATTAATTGATAAATTATTTTCTTTTGGTTTTAGACAAAACGGACAGATCAATCTATGTTATTATGACATAATGTGAAATATGAATAAGAAAAATAAAATAGACATAAAAATTTATTTGTGTTTGACATCTGATTCAGAATATAATATTGATTACGATAATAGATTTATTTCTTCTGTAAACCTTAGCTGTCATTGAAAGGAGAATTCACTCTTTATACATTAATGAGATGAATGCAACAAGACTAAAATTTTGGATTAAGGACTCCTCTTATAAAATATTATCTTGATTTAAATATTATTATAAAATCCAACTTTAAAATCACAAATAAGCTAATAATATTTAACATTCATAAAATATAAAATTTTAAATTATTTTAGATCCAAAATAAAAAATGAAAAATTCCAACGTAGATTGCCATCAGAGAGCCACCGGTTAATCAAGCACACTTTACAACGAATTCGAAAACATGAGATGAACCACTTGAAACCGCCAGTGAGACTTCCAAGACACAGAAGTTTATATGTTCAGTAAGATCTTGTGCAACATTTCAATCATGATATAACTTGCGTTCCTTTATTATTTTTTCCTTATTAAAAATTTATTCATTTAAATTTAGATGTTCATTTTAACTCACTATTGTCTTAAAATATATCTCAGTAGAAAATAGTGGCATTTGAAATTCCCTTTTTTTTTCTATTACTAATAATTGATACTGAATTAACTGCCAGTAAAATTCAGATAGTTATTTCCACGACGAACATGTTGTCAGAGCCGCGTGGTTCATTCTCAGTCATCACCTCCTTAGGACCGCCCGTAGCATATTATCTACTCCTCATCCAACTCTGGTCCTAGTTCGCCAACAGACTTCCGAGTTCGCTGCAGTTTGTCGCATCTTACATCGTTCTGTAGTTGCCTTGCTTTTCGCATGTTTGTTAAATTGTTTGAATGGCTTCCTCTTCTCTACGCTGTTATCCTTGTTCTCCTTCTATCCCTTACACTGTAAACTGTCCAAAACCCGTCTCGTTCTCTTTCAAACCAAGCTTCAATTTCTCTGTGTCGTTCGCTTCAGCTTCTAGCTCTCCCACTACCTTCACTCATTCCCCGGCTCAGCAGCTACCTCCTGATTTTACACCGTCGCAACTCTTGGACGTTCTGCGTCGCCAAAAGGACGAATCCTCGGCGCTTCGCGTATTCGAATGGGCTTCAAAGCAACCCAATTTCTCGCCAGATTCGTCGATATACGAGGAAGTCCTTCGAAAACTTGGAAAAGTTGGGTCTTTCGATTCCATGATGATTCTTTTGAAAGAAATGAAGTCCGCGGGTTGCGTTGTCGATGAAGGTATTTTCCTAATTTTTATTGAAAGTTACGCGAATTTTGAACTATATGAAGAAATAAATGGGGTTATTCAAGTAATGGAAGATGAATTTGACCTGAAACCTGACACCCATTTCTACAATTTTGTGCTGAATGTTCTGGTCGATGGTAACAAGATTTTACTTGTGGAAACAATGCATTCGAAGATGGTTAGTACTGGAATTCAGCCAGATGTTTCTACCTTTAATATATTGATAAAGGCTCTCTGTAAAGCTCATCAAATAAGGCCTGCAATACTAATGTTGGAAGAGATGCCTAGTTATGGTCTGTTGCCGGATGAGAGAACATTCACCACGTTAATGCAAGGTTTTATTGAGGAAGATGACATGAACGGGGCTCTAAGAATTAAAGATCGGATGGTAGAATCTGGGTGCCAGCTGACTGATGTGTCTGTTAACGTTCTGGTCAATGGTTTTTGCAAAGAAGGTCGCATTGAGGAAGCTTTAGGTTTCATTCAGGATATAGCAAATGAGGGATTTTACCCTGATCAATTTACATTCAATGCTTTGGTGAATGGAATGTGTAGAACTGGCCATGTTAAGCATGCTTTAGAAATGATGGATTTTATGCTTGAGAAGGGATTTGATCCTGACGTATATACATACAACTCTTTAATCTCTGGACTGTGTAAGTTGGGTGAAGTTGACGAGGCAGTTGAAATTCTCCATCAGATGATTTCAAAGGATTGTTTCCCAAATACTGTAACTTATAACATTATGATTACTACCTTGTGCAAGGAAAACCATGTGGAAGCAGCCACTGAACTTGCTCATGTTCTTACTAGCAATGGAATATTTCCTGATGTTTGTACTTTCAATTCTTTGATACAAGGTCTCTGCTTGACGAGTAACCATGAAATTGCAATGGAACTATTCAAGGAAATGAAGGCAAAGGGGTGTCAACCTGATGAATTTACACACAGTATATTGATGGATAGTCTTTGTTCTAGAGGGAGACTTGAAGAAGCTCTGTCGTTGCTGAAAGAAATGGAGTCAAGTGGATGTGCTCGAAATGTGGTGGTGTACAATACCTTGATCGATGGTTTGTGCAAAAACAAGAGGATTGCGGAAGCAGAGGAGGTCTTTGATGAGATGGAACTCCAGGGGGTGTCAAGGAATTCAGTAACCTACAACACCCTTATTGATGGCCTTTGTAAAAGCAAGAGAGTGGAAGAAGCTGCTCAGCTTATGGATCAGATGATAATGGAGGGATTAAAGCCTGACAAGTTCACTTATAATTCATTGCTTACATACTTTTGTCGAGGTGGTGATATAAAGAAGGCAGCTGATATAGTGCAAACTATGAATTCAAACGGATGTGAACCAGACATTGTTACCTATGGAACTCTTATTGGGGGACTATGTAAGGCAGGTAGAACAGAGGTTGCAAGTAGGCTCCTCAGATCTGTTCAGATGAAAGGCATGGTCTTGACTCCACATGCTTATAATCCTGTGATTCAAGCACTTTTTAGGAGAAAGAGAACCAAAGAAGCCATGAGGCTTTTCAGAGAAATGATGGAGAAGGGTGATCCCCCAGATGCTGTGACTTATAAGATTGTTTTCCGTGGTCTCTGTAATGGTGGAGGATCAATTCAAGAAGCTGTTGATTTTACAGTTGAAATGTTGGAGAAAGGATATTTGCCAGAGTACCAATCATTTGTCTTCTTGGCAGAAGGCCTTTGTTCTTTATCCATGGAGGACACCCTTATAAAACTCATTGGGATGGTCATGGAGAGAGCAAAATTCTCAGAAAGCGAAAAATCTATGATCAGAGGCTTCCTCAAGATCCGCAAATTTCATGATGCGGTGGCCACGTTGGGTGGCCTCATGGATAGGCGAAAGCCCAGACGAGTTTAGTGGTGAATGATATAGCTGTAACTGCTTTTGGTGATGTTTCGGTGGAATGATAAATTCAATTTGAGCTTGTCCAAATTCATTTGCATAAAGGTGCTGAAGAGCATAGGGCCGATTTAGGACTTTCCACTCAGTGCTATCTTTCAGGACTGGAGTCAATACACTACAGCATTGTTGGCTTTCTTTTCGCTGGCGTCTTTGCTGAGAAATCTTCTCTAGCCTCATAATTGTGTCCATCTACAAGGAAAAAATGCAGACATGAATGTTGTAACTGATGACCACGCCATTTGTTGCTTAATGGATGTAGTGAGGCATAGGAAGGGGATGAGTAGCAGTTTTGTATTTGGCTCAAATATGTAGGATAAGAATCATCTTAGTTTTGCCAGGAAAGGGATTTACCCTGTGCTTACTTTCCGTAAGAAAATATATGATTTCCTGTTTGCACAGGATATAGGAATCTAGCTTTCTTTTCCTGTTTGCACAGGATATGAGAATCTGAGGTGCGTGCTTTCCGTAACAAAGTCAGTATCTCATTTAGAATTTATTTTTGTTCTTGAATTTCAATGCACCTTGCTTCTTTGTTCCGGAATCCAAGTTCGTCCCTGATACTTCACATAATCCTCATCTACAGTGAGAATTTTATATGGCAAATCAAAGAATTTTTGTAATATTATGAACAATCAGATTTGAACCATGCTACAAAAGGGTGGCTCATGCTTGTTCTCGTAACGGGCTTGTTAGACTCTATTCTTTGTGTCTATTCTCCCGGCAGAGAAAGCTTGTTCACTCTCTTCCTAGTTTGCGGCTGAGTGGTACGTTCATAACAATTACAACACAAGATTTGCTTCATATGACAGCAAGAATACTCAGCCAAAGAAGTTCAATACCATTCATTTACTCAAGGGGAAAAACGATAAATTGTATAATACTGCTCAACCAAATGGAATATGATCTCATTTAAAAGTGCGGTCGATCCTAACCACCAACCACTAGAAGAGAGGATAGAGTAATTTACGTTCAATAAAATAAGCGAACCGCAAATTTTCTTCTGCGCGCACAGAACAGCTACAAATTTAGCTAGTAATCATAGGACTAAAATGCCACCCAAACACAAATTGTCTAAATAACAAGTCACAAGATACACAGTAAACAAGAGAAGCTTGTTGAAAGCTCAATAGACTTCATGCCAAAACTTTGGACAGTAATTGGGCAAGTTGACCATCCCACAAACTATAGACAATTCCCTGAGTAGCTAAGGCTGAAGGGTGCTCCCCATTACAAAGCCTGCTATTCATATTCAGTTGGCACGGCTCTTGAAGACATCAAGGCCCATCTCAGTAGGATCAGTTGCTTGCAACTCAACTTGAATTCCATCAAGCTCCCTCTTGAATCTGTCTTTGGAGCTAGCATAAATCATCTTGCTTCTGACCCTGGATGTATCAGGGGACCTTCAAAGAACAGCAACGAAATGAATACACACAAAAATAAATAAAAAACTTGAGTATCCACTAGTATTTGCAGGTTCAAAACTAACATTACCAGGCAATAAAGAAAATTCTGCTTTTCTGGCAATTCTCTTCAGTGACAAAATCAAAATCATAGACAGCATATCGACACTCATCAGCAGGAAGGCTTGCAGTGAAGTCATCATAACCACTTGCTGGCTCACCAAGCTTCTCCACAACAACTTGCTTCTGCTTTTCCTCAATCTTGAAAACAATAAACCGATATGTTCTTTTTGCCTTGAGCTCCAAAAACTTTAACTTGCAGTCATCATGGACAGCCATACCCGATGCTGCATTCGCCTGTAAAATTGCACAGACATCGTATTCATAGACATCAAAACAAGGTGATGACATAAAGCTGTGTCTTGGAAAAGTTGCGATGCGAAAAACAGAAAAGCGACTCAGCACGACTACATGGTCGCAATATATTTGTTTATCTTTTCCTTTTTTTTTTTAAAACACAGACAACACTGGCCCATGGGCGGCCGGTGAGGATCAAACTCTTGCCAACTTGGATAAGAAGGCTGATATCGTGTCATAGAATCAACCATCTCAAAGGATAGAATATTACGAGAAAGCCGTTCTAATTTGTATTTCTAAAAGTTTTAAGAAAATTAAATATATAGTTTGGCCTTGGCAGATAAAAACTTGAAAATAGGAGCATGAAGTCCAGTCAATTTTCAATTCCTAAACTGTGTATGTTAATAGTTGTAAAGGAAATTGGATCCCTATAATTTATGATGGAAAATCTACCAGAAAACATTTCAAAGACCTTAAGACATCACACATGCTATCATGATCATTAAAATATTATAAATTAACATGAAATATAACATGCATAGCACTTCCAATAGGCGGATCAATTTCAGAATAATTCGATAACAGTAGCTACTAGTCTATGAGGCGATTCCACGTTGAACATTGAAATTGATAGCAAAATCAGATCTCTAAGGCAAATGAAACACGAATAAACCGTTGATAAATATAAAGTCGCTCATTTCTTTGATTCTACACCATTTAGTTTCCAGGATTAAATCGACCACAAATCAAACACATCTCAACAAAGTATTCGATAAATCAGTGATCACCGAACAAGATTAATAAGCTAAAATCGAGAACGAATATTGCCTAAAAAATAGAAGAAAACTGAAAAAAAAAAATGATGATTGATGAACTGATTTTGGTTGTGAATTTCGGATGGTCACTTTATATTATCTGAGGAACTCTCGGTCACCAAGCACAGGAGACAGTAGAAGCATAATATGAGCAAGACAATAGATAGAGTACCAAAACTGACCATGATTTTCGCTTTTGTTATGGCAATGATATTAAATAACTGTGGCCGATTTTGAAGATGATATAGGAATCAGTCTTGTTCTGCGAGATCGAGGGTTCTCTTTCTCTGTGGTTGAACCAGCTGAAAATGTTAACGTTGCGGTTCTGCTTGAGAATTTATAACGCGGTCAAGCCTGCATTTTCATTTCTGAGGAAGCGTGCGAGTTGCTTTTCGTACAAAATACGTGTGGAGTCGATGATAAAATCAAGTTAATAGTTGTGAAAATATAACACACCATCATAGACTGAAAATATTTCGTGTGGAAGCTATTGTGGCTCACGACTCGGCTTCAGCTAGCTGATTCTCCTTCTGTTTAGGAATCATCAAAGCAAACTCAGATGGGATAGGATATTCACCATTTTTATTTTGTTAACTTTTTTAATGAAGAAAAGACATAATATAAAATTTAGTTTTAATTAGTAATTAAAACTGAGATGGTAACGGCACTCAGATTTTGGGTCCCTTGAGATTCCCTGTCCGCGTCAACCCAACGCCACCCTTTTTAATATTAATTTTACTTATTAATTAATTTATTAATCACAACGCCGCACATTCATATGCATGTATCCACTCACTGCTCTCCACGATTTATCGCGCCGTTGAAGTAATCTCTTTTCTCTCTTTCATCATCATCCGTTCCGTTTTAACAAGAAAATCAAATTTTCGGCTTAATTCAAAGAAAAAAAAATTGAAAAAGTTGATTAGACTATTTATATTGAAAATTTCAATATTGTTACTTATTATTTTTTAATTATAATATTAAAATATAATAGATAATAATTTTAATATTACAACAAAATTCAGGAATATTTTCAAGAAATTAGTCATATCAAACAAGTACAAGTGTTCAATAATAAAATAATTCTCATTCCGATGCCTTTCTAGCATAAACTACTTGTATCTTATGGTGCTTTTTTGAAAACAAATATTGTCCAGAGGATTTTATAAAAGCATAAATTAGTTTCAACTCAAGTTGATGTAAGTTTTTCTTAAATAAACCATTGTTACAACTCTCTGAAATAATTAAAATAAAATACGTAATTTTACCATATATATAACATTTTAAATTAAAGTGTCCACTTTAGAAAAGTCAAGTAATTGGGTGTTGGTGCTCATCGTAGGCCCACACTTTCCCACGAGACAGACTAAACAGGTAAATGAAGTTGAAAATTAGCCTGTTGTACGAACCTATCACTGATGCGTTTGGTATCCCTGAAGAGGAATTCCTTTCTATAAACTCGACAACCTTTAACACCTTTTCGAGAGAAAAGTTAAAAATATCAAGCTTCAATTTTTACCCTTCCAGCTTGAAGTTACACATTAAATTACTATTATAATCACTTTTTTGTCATTTATCGTTCACCACCTTTCATAAAAAATTATCCACACAGCATAAAAAATATCTTGGTGATATTTCATTAGTTCCTCTTGAGCTTGTTGCTCCATGTGGAGGTTTCAGGTCATGTTTTACCTTCAATCATAATTTTCACAATACTATGAGTAAATTTTTTTACATAACCCAAATAGCTAATGGAAACTTGTAACAGAATACCTACTAAACACAACTTTAATTAGAAAACGAGCATAAAATGTTTATATTAGTCTTAATTGTTGAAATAATTTCAGACAATACGTTACCCTCTTATAACAGTTTTCTGTGTAAGATATCCTACTTGGGCTTCAAGTTTTTATGTCAACCAATAGAAGGCAAACATATCTCGGGAACTCAAGAGTTGTAGAATGGCAAGGGTCTATGTTCAAAAGTTATGTAAACTAGTGTCAAGTCAGATTACACAACAATTACACATTAACTAATAAACACAGAACTTGAATACCACTTAAAGGTTCTGTAAATCACAAATCACATTTGTATTGAAAAGGCATAGAAGCTAGGCCCGTCAAATGAAAACTCGCTGCCCAAAATTGATCACCATGACCGGCCAAGTTTAGAATCTCACACACTATAAGCACTCCACCTCAAGTCACTAAGCTTTAGGAAGATGTCCTCGTTCATATTTAGTTGACACGGCTTTTGAAGACATCAAGACCCATCTCAGTTGGATCAGTTGCCTGCAATTCTACTTGAATCCCATCCAGCTCCCTCTTGAACCTGTCCTTGGAGCTTGCATAAATCATCTTACTTCTGACCCTAGATGTATCAGGGGACCTTAAAAAAGGGCACAGCAAAATAACAGTCAGTAAAAGAAGCGTGGCCTATAGGCTATAGTTTGCACTTGACAAGCATTATTGCAAAAAGGATTGAACTTACCATGCAATGAAGAAAATTCTGCTTTTAGGGACATTCCCTTCTGTGAGAAACTCGAAATCATAAACAGCATAACGACACTCATTAGCAGGAAGGCATGCAGTGAAATCTTCATAGCCCTGTGCTGGCTCGCCAAGCTTCTCCACAATAACTTGCTTCTGTGCTTCCTCAATCTTGAAAACTATGTACCGATATGTCCTTTTAGCTTTGAGCTCTAAAAACTTTAGCTTGCACTCATCATGGACAGCCATACCTGATGCTGAGTTAGCCTGCCAAATTGCAATGCACATGAAATCACACAGCTGACACAATTCTGATTGACTATAGGAGTGATCTATGGAATGGAATACATCTCTTTGGAAAATTTGCAACACCTTGGACCAAAGGTAAGTTAGAAAACAACTATTCTATATATTATATGCATTAAGTGTGAATTCTTCTTTGGTAATGGGTGGAAAACGATAAAATAGAAAAAAATGCTTTCTGTAACTTCATTGCTTATTACTAAAATGA
This sequence comes from Saraca asoca, assembly GCA_026873985.1. NCBI lineage: Eukaryota > Viridiplantae > Streptophyta > Magnoliopsida > Fabales > Fabaceae > Saraca > Saraca asoca. The sequence goes on along the minus strand of JANHAO010000690.1, from coordinate 26,306 downwards.
TCATCTTAAAATTGTCACTATCCTTTGAAATAAGAGAAATTTTTGCATAGACATATTCTACACAAGTTCTACAGTCTAATCCAATCGTCAAAGATCACATTATCAAATTGAATGAAAAAAATGTGCATATTAATATGTTTTCTCTTGCCTCCAAAATTGATAATAGTGATGTATCCCTTTATGATTGATTTCGTTTACCAAAAGTTTGGGTGGACTAAAGGTTTGTTTGGGAGTAGGGGAGCTGAAAGGGAAGGAACTCAAATGGAGGATCCTCTTTCCCGTTTTCTCATTATTCTTTTTGAAATACAGGCACAACCCTCCCTTCCTTCTAATCTCTTCCATACCAGCAGACCATAAGTCCGTACAAGAATTTCTATTGAAATGTTGGACAGAAGTTACCAAGGAAGAATATTATCTTCATAAGCAGGAGATCATTATTAATTAAGTAGAGCAAGGAGTAGATCCATGGTATTTTCATCACCCAAAATCGAGCACAAATAAACCAAATTTGAGAAAAACAAAGCCAATCAGTTGCTACTCTATAAAACGATTCAAAACATGAATTGAAAACCAATTCAAGTTAGATCTGCAGGTAAACGAAAATGAAATAACCAGTTTATTGAATAAAACGGAAGAATCTTACTTCAATTCTACAAATATTCAACTTATAATCAGATCAATTGCATAATCTAAAAGAAATTCATCAATTATAAGTGAAAAGGGAAGACGATAAGAGGAAAAAAAAAAAAAAGAAAGAAAGAAAAGTAGCCACCATGGAACTTTAATAGAATTTAAACAAAGCTTCTTAGCAAAAATCAGGTCAGAATCTGAATCTAAGGGCATGATTTCCATTTTCTGAGAAATCTCAGTTAATAACCGAAGCATGCAGTAGAATAGAAATCGAAATCGAAATCAAAGCACGGGACAACTAGAGAGTAGGAGAGAGTAGGAAAGCTGACCATCTTTTCCGCTTCGACAGGACAACGATGCGAAACAACTCTGGACAAATGTGGAGGAGAAAATATAGGAAGCGCCCCTGCAATTTGAATGGGTTTTGTTCAAGTCTGTTCTCACGGGGCTATAAATTTTCCTTTTTCCAAAAAAGAAGAGATTTTTTCATGTACTTTCGGCTAAAATGTATTTTCATCCTTAACTTTAACTGAATTTTCATCCTTATCTTTCAAGTTTTATTTGATTTTTTATTTTAACAGAGGTACATGCATAATATCTTGTTTGACAATCTTATGTGACTAAAAGTGATATTATGTGTTTATATAATTTTTTCTTTTCGTGTTTTTTTTTTCACTCCCTCCCATATCTTTCATCTTTTTTATGTCTTTTTTTTTGTTTCTTCATTACCCTCATTGTTAAGTAAGGGGAGAGATAGGAGAAGTCAATGACACTGAGGGTATAAGAGAAACAGAAGAAGACTTTGGCCAAACGGAAGATATGAGGGAGGGAGAGAGAGAGAGAGAGAAAAGAATATATGTATGTAGGAACATTTTTTATCATGTAGAATGTAACACAGGATGTCATAGACTCTAGGATTCATGAATGTATGTTTTTGATAGATAAGTTGTAGAATTATTAGTGGAAGCAGAAGCTAGTGATGATTTTGTACTCAGAATTCAATGATACATCAGATTGGGAATTCTTATTGTTTACCTGATTTTCAAATTATGTAACATTTCTTGATTTATTTACTTTTTTAGGGAATCCATAAATAAAATAATAATGATTTTATTTTATGTATGTCTAAGCTTGTTACAGTGAGTATAATAAAGACGATTATCACCACGTAAGAGAATTAAATGGAATTAGACTAATTAGTAATATTATACATTTTTAAAAAATTAGGAATAAATTTACTTCAAATAAAATTTGGGAAATAAAATTAAAACTTTAGTAAAAGTTAAAAAGATCAAAAGTATATTTTTGCTTTTATTTTTTTATGTTGGTAGATTATAAAACACAAGAAAAAAACAATATTACACAATCAAAATCCCAATAGTAAAGTTTAAAATTTTGCACAAAAAAAATGAAAAATAAATTGTTGTCATATTAATTATGCAAACAAGTAATAATTTTAAATTTTAATTAGAACTTTGACAACAGTTACATGTTAAATAATTTATTATTTAAAGGATTTAATTTCAAATGTAGTCATTGGGTGACCAAGTAAACAACGTAGCCATTTGATTTATAAAAAATTATGTAAGAAGTAAACTTCTTGTTAAGTAGGAGTTCTCAGGAAATAGTCAACCAAACATATTTAAACATTTTCCAAGAAATTTACAATAAAATTTAGTTATTGGAAGTTCAACTTCTAAAGTGAATGTACATGCACAATGACATTAAATCATTCACATGATTGACTCTGGAATAGGACTTAATTGTTTGCCGTATTACATTAAACACTACTTAAATTTAACCAAGTTACAAAGATCACCTTTCCTATAACATCAACTCTTGTACTTCTTTTATACTTCTATAGATATACCATGTATTTAATTAAAATATTACCAAAATCTCTATTTAATTTATATTGTGAAGGAAGTACAATGTAATATAAGAATTATAGAAGGATGCCCAATTCATTTAATCGTTCCTCAAGTAAAACCAAAATAATTTACTTATATTTTAACATAACACATTTTTATTTACTAATCGTATAAAAGCTATATCATATTGAGTCTGGAAATTAATCCAAAAACCTTAGACATATGACTGTTAAATCCATGCCATATCAATTAATTGAATGCACATTATGCCTCGTTCGCACTATCTTGTCAGAAGCCATTAACCTGTGATTTGCTAACTGATGATTCACAAGTAAATGGTCCTGCAGCTAGCTATAAACAACAACAATAAGCAATCAATAAGGTGAAAAAGAAAAAAGGGAGAAAGAAACCTTCATTTTGGAAGCAAACTTTAATTTGTCAGTACCATACAAAAGAATAGCAGCAATTGATCAATTATTGTCAACCATTAAGATAAGGGAGCTTTAGTTTTGGCCAACGACGGGGAACAGTTAAATAAGTTCTATAATTTTGAAGATTAAAAGGAATGTTGGAAACCAGTGAAGTTTCCAAATGGCTCATAAAGGCTTCATGATTAACCAAGTTCATCCCAAAGGCTATATATAAAAACTCCCATTTGAGTATATCAGCCTTCTGTTCATATTCAGTTTGCACGGCTTTTGAGTACATCAAGACCCATTTCGGTTGGATCAGTCGCTTGCAACTCTACTTGAATCCCATCAAGCTCCCTCTTGAATCCGTCTTTGGAGCTTGCATAGATCATCTTGCTTCTGACCCTAGATATATCAGGGGACCTTCCAAAGAAGCAACAATATAGGACTTTTTACTACAGATAATTATCAATAAAATTGTTTATTAGCAGGCCTAAAACCCGAATTACCATGCAATGAAGAAAAGTTTGCTTTTCTGGCAATTCTCTTCTGTGACAAAATCAAAATCATATATAGCATAGCGGCATTCGTTGGCAGGAAGGCTTGTGGTGAAATCTTCGAAACCAGCTGAAGGCTCTCCAAGCTTCTCCACTATAACTTGCTTCTGCTTTTCCTCAATCTTGAAAACTATGTAGCGATATGCTCTTTTTGCCTTGAGCTCCAGGAATTTTAACTTGCATTCATCATGGACAGCCATCCCTGATGCTGCATTGGCCTGTAAAAATAATACAAAGTTGTATATATCAAAACCAGTACCCAACACAATTCTAAATGTCAGTGAATCAGTGGGTGGGAGATAAAATCAATAAAAAGATATTGGGAAAACTTGCAGCTCTCTGAACTCTGAACTAAACAAGACAAACCAACAATGCCATTTAGTGCTGGAAAAGTAATTCAGTCCTCCAACCATTCATTTTGTTTCTAGTAGCTAGAGAGGAAGGAGACTTAGAAGATCAGCAGGTAACAACTGGTTTGCCGAAGTTCGAGTGAATTTTCATAAAAATGATAAACATTTGCTGGACAGAAAATGTAACCATTTCTAATAGAAATGAAAAGAAGAACGTCATGGAGCTTTTCCAACTTTATTCTACAATGTTCTATGATTCTATATAACGAATTAATGACTAATAGCTTGTATGGGAGCAATGGAAATGGTGGGAATAGGAAGAAAACAGAGTATGTTTTTCTTATCTTCTGAGAAGTTATTATGAAGAATGCCTCCATTTCCTTCCCCACAATTCCATTTTCGTTACCCCCCCCCCCCCATTAAGACCACAGCAGTCAACTAAAGAGGTCCATATGGTTTAATATGAAGAAATCCATTAGCAAACACACCTAAGATTGAACCTAACAGTAAAATCAATAAGAAATATTATGTATTTCCTCGAAAGTAGCTATTTTAACAGGAACTTCAGATTTCACTTAATTTTTCGTTGGGGAACATGATTCAATACTTATTACAGAGACTACAGAAATTTCACAAATTAAACAAACGATGCTTCAAAAGGACATTCAGAACAACATCGATATGAAGTTAAACCAGATCTACAAACCACTCAAACACGATGAGATAGCTACAAATCCAATTAAATTGCTTCAATTATACGCAAGACAGTCCATGGCATCAACCAGGATCAAACCAAACCATTTAAGAAAAATGAACAACAAAGTAACAACGAAGCAGCAATGGCAACCATTTTCCAAAATCTTCCAATCTAATAACAGTACAACTGGGTACATTAATATTTCTTAGTGACCCAGCAAACTAAAAAATAAAATACAAAGCCATTTTCACTTGCTTTGTTGGGGGAGGCAACAATAAGAACAGATTGCCAAAAACAGAGGAGGAAGAAATATAGGGATAGATGAGATGCTCCTGGAAAATGCAGGGTTCGCAAATGAATATGTTCGGAATTTGATTTCGTGGTTCAGGCCCTCGGAGTGCGTGACGGTTATTATTATGGAGGTCAAGAGACTCGAGTTGTATTCAGCAACTGACGCTCAGGTGAAGTGCATGAGGTGAAAATAGGCACAGAAACGTGTTTCGGCTTTTTCGTTTGGGCTTGGTTCCGCTTGTGGGCTTCTGCTGCTAGCTGCGATACCGACATAGTCCACAAGGGTAGGGTTGGCCCACCGTTCACCTTCGGGTTGAAAAGCCTAAATCCTCGCTCCATGGATTATTATTGTATATATTTTTTATAATTGTATGTGATAAATAATACACCAGTTTTTGACTTTCATAGTTGTTATAGCTTAAACTTGCCATTTGTTAAGAGTGTCTTAATATTTATTATATTTTAAGATTATATCTTTAAAATAAAATTTATAATATTTGTTCTATTTTCCATTAGAATAATAAATATGTTTATTCTATCAATTTACCGGACATTACTTTTAATAAAATTAATTAATATTTAGGGTTTATAGTTCATTGATTATGATTTTAGAGTTTAATTAATAGATAGTTAGTGGATAGGGTTTAGGGTTCAAGGCTTATTATTTAATATCTTAAAGTTTAGTATTTATAGTTTTGGATTAAATGGTTAGGGTTTGTTTTTTATTTAAAAAATTTGAATGAGCAGTTTTTTCCTTCAAATAAAATTAATAAAAGATTAATAATAAGTTGATAATGAATTAAATAAAGACAAAGAGGTTGGAGAATTTATGAAGCTCTCAATGGCTTAGTTTCTCTCTGATTGAGATCCCTCAAAACTCTACTTCATGATTTTACTGTTTCATGCAAAGACTAACTTTTCTCTATGCTTGCATGTTGCGTAACCACTAAGCAAGTTTCTGATCAATGTTAATACTTGGTTTCATATTTTCACTGTCGGATGCAAACTCTACCGTCACTTTTTCCTTAAATGTTGCTTCGGTAATAAGTGAATTTATAATCCGTCAAAATTAAGTTGTTGTTAAACACTTAAACTTTCTATATCAAGTTTCTGTTTCTCATGTCAAGATTCCGTGAAAGTGGTTGGTCGAACAATAGTTCCGGCTCAAATGATGATGATGAACCATATCTAGAAGACATGTAAGATGTGTGGTACACTAGATCCCGTCGGGGTTCTATTGTCAGTGAAGACCCTTCTCTTCTTGAACAAAATAGAACAAGTTGGAAACAAGTTTAGTGGCTTATCTTGTTGATTCGAGAACTTTTTCTTCCAGAAGGCTTCAGATGATTCTGACAGCAAATTGGAATCTCAGGAGCAGCTTCCAAGTGATTGAGAAACAAGATAATTATTATGTAATCCAATTTCAAAATCAGGAAGATCATGAATATATTCAGGAGAATGGTCACTGGTCAGTTCAGGGTGCTGTACTAATCACTGCTATGGAAGCCTAATATGGTGTTGTCCAATTTAACATTGGATATGATTCCTTTATGGGTCCATTTGTGGAACCTTCCATTGGAATAGCAAGTAGTGGAATTTGCAGAATATCTGGAATTGATGATTGGACCTGTCAAATGGATAGATTGGTCCTCTGATTCTCCTAGAAACTTAAGGTATATGAGATTGAGAATCAATGTTAGGCTTTATGAACCTGTGCTCATGGGCTTTATGTTATCCCTTGCTAATGGTGATTGGTTGTGGGTTCAATGTAAATATGTTATCCCTATATTGCTTCTGGTAGAATAGGACATAAGGTTGAGGATTGTTCATGGGACTGAACACAGATTAATGTTGCTGTGACAAGACAATTTAATAGAATCAGGAACCTTTATAATGTTGAGATGGAAGTTGACAATGGAGCCCACATTTTGTGTCAGATGCATGAGCCTTTATCTCCCACCCTTTTAGAAAGACTACTAGAATACAACTTATCTATCAGGGAAATTACTTCACATACTTTCTTATTGGCTGTAGGAGAATTTTTGACTTTGATCTAAATATGATGGATGTGCCTTAAAAATAATTTTAACTCTGTGCTAGAGGATACCTCCACCTCAGAGGATAGACCTAGCCATGCTGCAAGTCCTATGAGCTCAGAGGACAATGAGCATGAACAAACTTAGGATGATGACATGTTGCAGGATGACAGGGTTTCAACCGCTCACTTTTCTGGTCCACCAAAAGCACAATGGTCGAATGCCCAACTTTTCTCTTAAAAGGACCTTCAGATGGGCCAACAACAACAACTTAGAATGGTCACACTGCCTACTAGTGAACCCCTCCTCACTAATGGTTATTTAATACCTGAGCTGTCTAATACTCAAGATAAACATTCCACTCATACCCAAACTGATCGGAATGCATTAGCCTTTGAACTTCTGGTTCATAATAATGATATGGATGTCCTGAGTGGCCCATAAGGACAATACCCTCTCCCTATTTCTGTTGCACCCCCTCAGATTACAATTAATAATTTATGGAATCAGATGCTTGCATTGCAAAATCCAAACCTTTCTTTCCCCTTATTGACTCCAAATGTTTCCACTCATAATCGCAGGCCTGATATGGAACTTAATGTGCATATTCTACCTTTAATTACCATAACATTGATGTAAGTATTAGATCACTATGGTCATACACTCTCTTCTCATAATAGTGGCCTCATATACGTGCCTAATCTTAATTGGCCTTTCTGGCTCAATCCAGTCTCTTGGTTCCTTACCTTGAGAATGTGGGTGTGCTGGTTTACTATTTTTTTTCCTTTCCTTGGGGCTAACAAATCATTAACATTAGAATGTGGAATCAACTACGAAGAGAAAGCATAACCATCTGGTCAGAGGGTCTAAGAAAAGAAGGGTTTGTATAAAAGAACTTCTTGATGACTATAGTGGGAAGGTCTATCTCATAAATAGATGCAACTTCCTAAGATTTTCTACTCACTCTAGTTGTGTTATTGTTTCCCCTTCTTCCCTCCCCTATACTGCTAACTATGATAGATATCAGGCTAACAATGCAACTGCACTTCTACTAGTTTTCTTGCACAACTAAGTCAGGTTCCTTCCATAACCTCAATTGCTGATTACCAGTCTACATGGCCCAATAGTTTAACTTATTTCCAGCAGTTGGACCTACCTCACTCAGTTGCAAGCAACATTTCTCTACAGTAGAACATTCCATTCACTCTGGACTCTGAGTTGGAGCAGATGTTGTCTTTAATCACTTCTACTTTACAAAATTTGCATTTGGGGTTCTAGGAGCCTGTGACAGCCTCCTTTTTTACAAAATCTTTTTTGCAACCTCTTGGATATCCGGACGTGATTGGGGTGGATGCAAATGGGCATAAAGGTGGCCTTTTAATGGCTTGGACTCTTGGTTTCTAGGTTCAAGTATTATCCATTTCCTCCAACTAGTTTCACTTGAAAGTGGAATCCAATACCACTCCAACTTTCATCCTCACAAGTATTTATGGCCCCCTTATCTAAAGGATAGACATGTGCCTTGGTCTTTCTTCAAGAATGTTCACACAGACCATGCTTCCTCAATTCAACCTCTTTGGCTCCTGATGGCAGATTTCAACCAGGTTCTAGAGTCCATTGACAAACTTAGCACTTACTTTGCTCTTCCAAGAGCTCAAGCATTCCGTGATGTACTTTTTGAGTGTAAGCTCAATGATTTACTGCCTAGAGGAAACTAGTTCACATGGACCAACAATAGAGATGGTTTGGAATGTGTTTGGGAGAAGGTAGATAGAAAGTTATGTAATAATTAATGGTTGTGTGTTTTCCCTTATTCCATGGTTCAATGCCTCCCCCTCCTTGCATTTGATCATTCCCCTTACTTTTAACAACCAATAGGTTGTCTTCTTTCAAACCCTAACTGTTCCAGTTCAAGGCTTTCTGGGCTACTCATCCTGACTACCTAGGGGTAGTGTAGAAAGCTTGGAACTTTGAATGCTCTGGCTCTTCAGCTTTTAGACAAATAAATAAATTACTGCAAACTAATAATCACCTCAGAAACTGGGACAAAATCAATTTGACCATCTACATCATAGAATTAGAGATCTTTATAGGCAATTGGAAATCTTGCAAACTAAAGATGTTAATTTGCTGCAATCAAATGAAAAATGCCTAAGACAGCAGTTGGAATATATGTTGAAATGTTAAGAACTAATTTGGGCTCAAAAAGCCAGACAATTATGGTTAATTAATGGTGATAGGAACACTCATTATTTTCACACTTTGGTCAATAAGATATGAGCAAGTCATAGAATTTTAAACATTAAAGATGAAAATGGGGGTTCTCATTGAGGATCACCACTGTATTAAAACTGCTACAGTGAATCATTTCTCTAATCTATTTCAACCCAAGCAATTCCTTTCAGATGCTCTGGGTTCCTCCATTAACTGCCCATTCCTAAGCTCTCTGTCAGACATAAGAAGCACTTACTTAAGCCATTTTAGATGTAAGAACTAGAACAAGCCATTAAGGAAATTCCTCCAGATAATGTCCCTAGCCTAGATGGCTTCACAGACAGATTTTATCAACATTTTTTCCATGAAGTAGGAAGGGATGTTACTGGGATGATTTTCTCATTCCTTTAAAAAGGACACTTGCTTAAAACTATTAATGCCATAATCATAGCCCTAATATCAAAGGGTGAAATTCAATCATCATTTGTAGATTATTGCTCTATTAGCCTATGCAATGTGCTTTACAAAATAATCTTTAAAATGCTAGTTAGGAGATTACAACTCATTCTGGAAGAGGTTATCATTCCTTTCCAAATTGCCTTCACTAGGGGTAAGATAATTTTAAACAATATATTACTTGCCTTTGAACTTATGTATTACTTAATCATAACAAGTCTAAAAAGGATCATTGGGTTGTTATTAAAGTAGACTTCCATAACACCTATGACAACTTGTCTTTACAATTCATTCTACATGTCCTTTAATAGATGGAATTTCCTACAAACTGGATTCAACTTATCATGTAATATATCACAATTGTCTCTTATAAGGTTTTGATTAATGGAGATCTCTCTGATAGCTTGTCACCTCATTATGTTCTAAGGCAAGATGATCCTCTGCACAAATGTCCTTTCCATCATCTTAGAACAAGCTAACAAATCTAAAGAGGTCTAAGGAATTTGTCCAGCTAAGAAAGCTCTGGTGATCAATCACTTGTTTTATGTAGATGACCTACTTTTTTTTCTAAGCATCCACTTCTTCTTACTCTACCCTTCACATAATTTTTTAGAACTTCTTCAAGCTCTCCGATCTTCAAACGAGTCCTCACAAATCAGTCATCAAATTCAGTCCTACTACTTAAAGAAAATTTAGACATCTCATGTCTGGCATTTCAGGAGTCAAACCAACTGCTAAAATTGGAAAATATTTAGGGACCTAAATAGATGGTCCAAAGGATATACAAGTCATTGAAGTTGAACTCCTTTAAAAGATTTACATGAAGTTGTCAGGTTGGAAATCAAAGAACTTATCTCAAACAGCTCAACTTGTGCTGTGCAAGAATGTTATCAATACCATTCCTACATATCACATGACTATAACAATGTTATCTCGACAATGCCATCACAAAATAAAAGTTGCCATTAGGAATTTTTTTGTGGAGAAGCTCCACTAATAACAACAGCTTCCATCTCATTAGTTAGGATTCTCTTGCTACCCTTATAAACAAGGGTGGAGTTGGTCTTAGAAGGACGAAAGAATTTAATAAGGCTTTGGCTTGTAAATAATTTTGGACAATAATTTCTCTTCCTAACTCCTTATTGGCTAAAACCTTCATTGACAAATATGGAAGAGGGCAATTGGAAGATATTTTCAATCATAGATTTAATCCTTTATGGAGATGGAAAGGGCTTCTCTCTGTTTCAAGTCTCATTCTTGATAATTTGCATTGGCAACTTGGCAATGGTCACAAAATAAGTATAAGAAGCCTTTTTTGGAAGCCTATTGCAGGTCTTCTACTCTTTGGTTTGAAGTCTACTTGTGATTTCATAGACAAATGGGACATTTATAAGCTCAACACAGCTTTTCCCCCTTATATTGTATCCCAAGTCACAAAAATCTTTTTCTTAATTCTAGGGATCCCTGATTGGCTAACCTAGACTACCTCAGCCTCTGGCTCATACACGATCTTCAAGGCTACCAACTTCTTACTCAACATCAATATCTTCCCTTTACTTTCCATTGGGATAAACTGTAGAGGTTAAAGTTTCCCCCTAAAGTCAAAATTTTCCTTTGGAAGCTATGCAATCATATCCTTCCTACTATAGAGAGTTTCTTTATCATAGACATATTTTAGTATCTCAGTTGTGTTCTCTCTATGGTCTGCATAATGAGAACCTTATTCACTTGTTCATAAGTTATCCCTTTTCCCGAGCTCTTTGGTTTGGATGAAGCTTGTCAATCAAACCAAAAGCCTTAGACCCTTTAGATATGATTCATTGATTTAAAATGTGTCTAGAAAGAAGGCAATTATCTACAAATTTCCATAATCAATTAACATAACCTATGGTTGGAATTTTATTCAATATTTAGTCTTGTAGAAATGAAGCCATATTCAGAGGGAAAAATCCCAATCTACCTATTGCCATTAATCTATGGGAAAAAAATTATACAAGACATCACCTACGTCAACTCACAAGCCATTCTGCCCTTTACCTAGCAAGGATCTTACCATCATGTCCTTTACTAGTCTTTTCTTTCAACTTCAAGGTCCACACATGATCAAATTATGCTACAAGCTTCTACAATCTCTATGAATCATCATAAATATGTTAGTTGTCATCTAGCTATAATTATAGAAAACTAGCTAACTATGAATGGCATTTTCTCTTTTTTTAGCTCAGTCATTAAGATTCAATTGATCTTCTAAGGCCTTGGACAACTACTCACTGAAACCCTAGTTGCTCAAGTTTCCAACATTGATATTTTCCTCCCAGGAGTACAACTAATTAATATGATATCTTAGCCAGTCATAGCTCCTCTTACAATCAGAACTTTAACACAAGATGTTAGGGTCTTGATTTCTCAGCTTCAAAACATAAATATTTACAACTCTTTCTCTTATTCTTCTTACCTCTATCCTTAAGATGTATGATGTTGTTGTAGGTATGGGTAAATGATACTTCTTCCCTTAAGTCTTAGCTGTTCTGTAGTGTACTAGAAAAAAGAATTAAATGCTTTTATTTAGTGCCACCTTTCAAACTTTCATAGTTACTTTATCAAATTCCTTTTTATCTATTATTTTAAGGTGAATGTACAAGAATTAAAGAATTTATTAAGCAGTCTTGATTATACAAGAAAATGGTTCTATTTTACTATGTTATCCTTTATTAAAGTGATAGATAAAAAAAAGTATTCTCTAAAATGACAGATAAACAAAAATAGATGAAGTATATTTTTCTATCTAAGATTTGACTTCGATAAAGTGCAATAGGATAAAGCACAACATTATAGTCATTGAAAATCAAGGGAATAGATAATTACAAATTTAAATTGTTTGATATTTATCAAATTATGAGTCCTTAATTTTCTCGTCAAAAATTATATAATATATATATATATATATAAAATATACCTTGCACTTTAAAGTAATCAAATCTATCCTTTTTTTGTTACATACAAATTCATCTATACAAGACATAATTTCATAGCTCTATTTGTCTGTATATGATATTATTTCATTATACCAGTCTGAGCTAGCATAAATATATCATCTTATGTCTAAAATTGATGTACAAGTTAGTTATTAGTGTTAATAAACACTACACAAACTTAGATAATAAGTAATAATTTAATAATTTAATTGATTGTAAACCTTTTTTCTAGGGTTAAAATTCAAAATCCAAATAATTGTATTATGCATATTTTGTCCATGATCTTAATTTTGTTTCAGTTTTAAACAATATATCTCAACTCTCATGTTGCAAAGGAATTTGCAAGTATCATGTTTAGAAGGCAAATTTTATTGCTAATGGAATGACAAAGCTTAGGGGTTTTAATGTTGGAACTTGAAAGGTAGTAGGAGTTGGTAGCCTTTTTTTTATTATGTAAGTGGCTATTTTATAATATCAAAATGGTGTTAACTTTTGTTGGGGAGTTTTTGCTTGGCTTTTGGGCAAAGAGTAAGCAAAAATAAGTCTCACATTTATTTTTTTTAGAAATGTAAGTCATGCTGCAGGTTTCTACAAATCGATAATTTGCTTGGATTCCCTTTAATTGGGGATTTGGGAAAGTATTTGAGTGTCCCTCTTCATCATAAGAGGATTTCAAAAAAAAAAAAAATTTGCCTATATTATTAACAAAGTCCAACAAAGATTATCTGCTTGGAAAGCTTCTACATTGTCCTTTGTTGGAGGCTGACTTTATCTTAAACAATTATTACTTCAACCATTTCCTATACAATGCAATCATTTATGCTTCTCAGTGGGGTGTCTAAAGATATTGAGAAAAAAAATAGAGGTTTTTCTATGAAGGTCCAATAAAAATAGGATGAAACCTCATCCTATGAACTGGGATCAGGTTTATCTTCCAAAAGAAGTGAAGGGCTTAGCCTTGATGAAATTATAAAATTTTGCATTTATTATAAAATTGGGATTTAACCTAATGCATGATAGAAAGAAATTATGGGTTGAGGTTCTGAAGGTTAAGTATAAATGTAGGAATAACTTAATCTGCTAAGTGAGTAGAGGAATATGTGTTTTTAATGCTTGGAAGGGCATTTGAGGAGTTTGAAATGATGTCATGAACGGATTAAAGATATCTGCGGGAGATGAGAAGTTTATTAGATTCTGGCATGATAGATGGGTGAAGGGTTATGGCCCTTGATTGAAGTAGGCTAGAAGAAGGATCCCTGATCAACTAGTAAATGCTGATCTTGAGAAGTTTGTGAAACTTAGTGGGAATTGGGATTGGGATAAATTTTAGAACTTTCTCCCTACTAATATTTATCTTAAAGTTACTAATATTATGTCCCCTTCAGTTGATATGGTTAATTATACTATTGCTTAGGCAAAATAAAGTGATGGAAGATTTTCTGTTAAAACTACTTATCTGTCTATTCTTCCTCATTGACAGAATCAAAAATCAAACCTCTAGAAGCTAATTTAGAAGTGGAATGAGCCTCAAAGGATGAAATATTTTCTTTAGTTCACTACTAGAAAATGGACATAGAACGACAGTTTAATAGGGACAGTTGCATCAACTGCTGTTAAATACTAGTATAAGTGGTGTTTTCATCAACTGTCGTAGTATGTTTTAGAAAACATAATTTTAGTGCGAACGACTTACCTCTCAGTTTGCATTTTACCTAAAGCAAAGTATTTTTTTTTTTTGCCATTGAAACAAAATATTTTTCAAGCCCTAAACAAAAACTTGTAATTTAGATTGTTGAAACCCTAAGCACTCAAGTTCCAATCTCTTTGTGACAACGCAGAGACGGTGACCAAGTGCCATGATGTTGAGGTTCGTTCTTCCTTTGATTTTTTTTATTTTTGACTTTATAATTGCTTAATTCGTTTTTCCTAGGACTCATAAAAATATTAAAAGGAAAATGAAGGGAAAATAAACTTCTTTACATGAGAAATAAGTTGAGCTAGTAATTTGTTATCTTTGTTAATGCATCTATACTCTAGCAATTGAGTAACTTAAAAAGATGTATAAATGGTATAAATGTAAGGTTGTCAATGATTGTGACAAGCTTTAAAGGCATAATTAATTTATAAATTGGCAAAGTAGTCTAATGTTTTTTTGTTTACAATTTGCTAATGAAATGTTTTTGGCATTTGGTATTATTTTAGAAGTATGAAACCCAACAATGGATTAATTTTTTGTTTCCATGAGAATAATTGTTATTGATTTGCTTTACGACATACCATAACAAAGAAGTTTCTAGGCACTTAAATTGATTATGGAAGATGTCTCATTATTTACTTGAAAGTTGAAGAATAGTGCTTGCTTCCTGAAGCATATATATTTATTTACTTCTTTTCTCTACAAATGAAATTCTGACCTAAAAAAAATAATAAATAACTCTCATTACATAACAAACTTGTAATGTTGTTAGATGCTAAAGGCTTGTATATATCTGAATTTAGTGTGAATATGATGAGATTGTCCATTGGCCATTTAATATGCAAAGAAAAAAAGAAATAACTGCATAATTTTATTGCATCATGGATTACATCATCCTATTTTGTGGCTTTGATAATTAAGATTTAAGACAAATTCAAATTCTACTTGACTAAGTTGGGTGCAAAATATCATAAACTAATTATTATGATGAATACTTAATTTTATGAAGGCTAGAAGTTGAGTGTGATTCTGTTATGTCAATGTCTAGCTCATATAGTCAATTTTTGTTAATAGTAATCCTGCCAAAGCACATGGAAATGATAGAACATTGTATTTAATTTCTCATCTACTATCCTACATATGTTGCCTCTCTTTAATTGAGTAAATATTTTCTAGTGGATGACAAATTAGGCATGGTGAAGATTTCCAGTAATGAGTTAGAGTTTGGCTGCAATCTCATAAAGCCATATCTTTCACTCCAAATATTTGTGATTGGAATTACAAATCAAGAGACTAAAGAGAAAGAGACTTGTACGTTCGGCTATCTCTCTATCTCATATTGTCTTCTTTTTCCATGTTGATTATCATCCTCTACCCATATCTTTAACTATATGGAGTTTTGTAACAGTCTGATGGAGTTTAGTCTGTGGTCCTTAAGATCAAGTTTCCATATCTTTAATTGAGTGAATGGTTTTAGTTTCTTCCAAACATTTTGATTTCATTAATACTATTTTTTTTTTGTTTCATTTTTTTCTCATTTTCTCTATAAGTAAGCTCAAAAGTTAATTTTTTTTTATTGTTGTTTAATTATCTCATTTTCTTCTAGTTGCTTACTTATTAATTTCTTGGTACTTGCTATCCAAAGAAGACACATGTGTGAAAACTATTTTTGTTTTGTTTCCTTTTTCCAGGTTAGTTAATCTTTTATTGACTCTTATTTCACCTTTTCATTGAAAAATACTATTTAACTTAAACCAAATTGTCTCATTACAATTCTTTCTGGTTGGGAATCATTGCATATCCACGTGTGGGGACATAATATTGTATATTGTTGATCCTTTTACCTCTCACCTTGTTGATGCATGTTAACTAGCTAAAAACTAATACACGTCTTTCTATTGATTTTACAAATATTAGATTGCCAAATACTTTAGTGTGATAGACATAGTTTCTTGTACTTTCATTTCTGCTTTTTGCAACTCTTACACTTATATTATCCTTGTAACTTATGCACTTGATTAATCTGTTAAAAAAATTTAATCATAACATGATTCATCTAATCACGTTCTATAACATATATATATATGTAAAATAATAAATCTGATGATTAAACATGCACTTGATGATAACTTGATATTAATAATTACTATACATGATCTCTGTTCATGATTATCTATAAGAGAAATGAAAAAGCAAAGAAAAAAGAAAAGATGAACTCCTCTATGCCTCAAATGTCATCGTTAGGTTAGAGTCTGTTATATCAATGAGACAACAATAATAATATATAGGGTGAGAGTAAGGGGCTCTCCTATTGGGAATGAATTAGGTTAACCTTTCCATCATCAGTAACCTAACAAACAAAGCCCACATAATAATAGATCCATCGATAGTTTAAGTGCCACACTAAAGCCCAATAACAAATAGAATCACATATTTGGACTAGAAAACAAACAATATTATTTGACATTTAATAATCTAACATATAATAAATTGACTAACTATGCTAGTCTAAAATATTATTTCAAGAATCTCCCATTTGAACAGCATAGATCAAGAAAATAATATCATGGATTATAGCCATAATAATGAATGTCAAATAATGATTTGGCACCATACAACCATCGGTCGATAAAAAGATCATAAGTATTTAACATACAGATCATCATACTCGATAGGAACATTGATATCACACATGCTAAGACCTATACCTCTATAACGAAACACAAAGTGAATGTGGAGAACAAATAATTATAGAAAGACAAATGTGATCAGATGTAAATCTCATTAAAATTGTCATAGCATTTGCCTATGATTCATTACTAAGATTCTACAGCATATCTTAGCACAACAAAATCGAGATTGGATCAAAATGTATCTATGTTAAAATTAAGTAGTATATCATAAATTTCATTATAATTGTACTCAACAACTATATATGATAATTAAACATTATTATAATAACAATAGTCACTTATATATACTCTCACTACTCTGAGACATCACAAGGTTGATCCAATCTCATTTAAGTCGACAGTGCTCTAAATGGTAAAAAAGCCTACTTATGAGTGGGTATATATGTCATGGCTTATATGATAATATAATTATCATATAAGCACTCCTACTAACATAATATATTATAAGGCAAAACAACTTCATTTGAGTCAACATTACTCTAAATGGTAAAAGCTTTTCAGTAGTGAAGTTTCATGACCATTCAAGATAAGTATAAAAACTTATAAAATCAATACATACAAGAGAAACATGCAATAGTAGAGTTGCTACAACATTAACATGAGACGATAGGCTTTCAACCACTGGGACCTAATTCAAATTGTTGCCCCGTAGAAAATACCAAACTCTAATATCCGTATTGAAGTAAATATGAATATCTATTTAATATTAATTACAAAATAGCACCTTTTGCTAGTACAACTATATATCCATAAAGGATTATATACGTACAAAATAGTACCTCCTATTGTTACAACCATATATCTATAAAGGATCAATAATTGACACCTTAAACATAGTTATTTCACTATGTAAGGTCAATCAACAACAATGAGTGAGTACAATATTTTACTAAGATAACTATGAATGTCTTTTTGATATTAGTAACAAAATAGTACCCCATATTATCACAAATATATATTCACAATGGATCATTAATTGACAGGTTAAATATAATTAGGATCTTCTCCTTTTAATTAGGGACTCAACCCTCACTACAAAACAATTCTAGTATAAACAAAATATATATGAGCACAAACATATATAATACTTGAGTACACAATTATGTCATTAACAACGGAAGTTCATGGGACCAATCATACTTTATTATTTTACTACCTTTGTGAGGACATAACAATTATTAAGTCTTCACCCTTTTTTAAAAAAAATATGGAACGTTATTTTTAAAATTCTACTAGTTGGGTTCTTTTAAACAAGCAAAAATTGATCATAATATGATCTGCAATATTTGATTCATGCTAAGCAATTAAGCATATCACCCAATCTCAATAAAAAGAAACTGGGTTCTAAAATTTATCTCACACAAAAGAGGGTCAAATTCCATAGAAAGGGATCATATTATTTTAAGAGTTTTTTTTAAGCATATTATAATTATATCAAATAATGTCATAACAATATGATATATATATATATTATTTATATAATTCGTAAATCACACACATATATATAATTGGAATATTTTCTTAATATACAAAATAATTTTCACTATAGTTTATCATAATTGGCTCCACAATAAATGAACACACAACTAATTAAAAGTTGCATATATTGGATCGTCATTAAATATCTATAAAGTCACTTGTTAAGTTTAACAAAACAATCAACTGGCACAAATTCATGAAAAATTAAATATTAACATTAATTGTGTTAAAATAATGTAACTTAAAAATTCACTGATTTTGTAAACTTGACAAAATAATATTTTTGACTAAATATTCTGATTATAAATTAATGTGATTAACATATAAATATCATATATCAACCTCTCACATAATATTTTTAAATAAGAGTTATCATGTACAAAAAAATTGATTATAATTAGTTTCACGATATGTGGATACATTATCATAAGAAATTATTAACTATAATCAATTTATGATAGTCAAAAATAATTTTAGAGGCTCCAAATCTTCATAATTTGTGCCATAAAAAATAATAATAGAAATTGATTGCATTGACGCAAAAGAATTAGAGAAATTTCATCAAAATATATTTATTATGAATATTCATAAGCATATAAATACAATTATATTACATATTCCTCACAATAAATATGTAATTTTTGTTTACCTCTTATTTACTAAAATGCCACCCGGGAGTCCTAAATTACAATGAATAAACAAGACGATTAAGATAGTATTACATTCTAAAATCTAATACTGATATAGCATCTAAGATTATATAAAATAGTATAAAATTTAATATTTTACTTCTAAAATTTAATATCGATGGAGTATTTAAAATTATATAACCATAATATTTAATCTACCATTTATATTGTAGTAAAAATATATTAATAATACCACGCTGATATGGTGAGTACACTATTAATATATTACTCTCTAAAAATAATTTTTCATTTAATTACCACAAAAATGTAACTAATCTCACGATAAATAAGCTCTCAATTATATGATCATAATATAAATAGTAATAGATTCTCAAATAAAAACATAATTTCATAAGTAAATTATCTCAGCACATAAATAGTATCAAAATCGAAAGTATGACAAATATGTTGTGTATCAGCATATGAGAATTTGGTATAAAAAAATTTTAACAAGAAATTTAGAGAGTACGAGATGGGACCTCAATAACACAAAATTTATATCATGAGATTTTAACAATAATCGCATAAAATAAAAATAGTACTTGAAGATTTTCGTTTTTACTTTTAGCTAGAATATGTCCCATGATACTCTACAATCATTATCCATGGAGCTTCCTATCAGCCTATTTAATTGCTCATCCTTGCACATTATTAATGACCAATCTATGTAACTTAATTTGGGCTCTTCAAAAAATTATTTTACGTATAATTTTCATCTTGTATCAAATCATAAGATATAATATTACAATATCATATTTCATCATTTGTCCAAAATATATACATAATTGATAATTTAATTTACATAATATTTTTTGTGATTGAATAAAAAAATCAATATGATTTCAATCACACAAAATAATCAATAATAATTTAAACAAACAATTGTCACATAAATGTGTGTTCACATAAACATGTTCCAAGAATAAAGAACATAGTTTAAAAATTTAGGAAGACATGAAACTCATATAAATTATCTCAAAATGAATAATTTTACATACATATTAAGTGTAATATACAATTTTATTTACATAATATTTTATATAATAAATCTTAAGATAAGTGGACTCATAAATCACACAAAATAAGGTGTAATATAAGCAACAAAATAAATAACCTTAATTCACATATGTAGCCCCACTATAAATATAAAATGCAATACATAAAACTGGAATAATTCCAAAATTAAAAAAAAAAAGAATTGCATAAAATAATAATAATAAAAGATTCATAACAAACAAAGCTTTTGAATAAACTTAAATGATAAAAGGGGTAACACAGCTTGGAACGAGCGGCTTGGAATGAGTGTCGATCAAAATGTGTTCAACCAAATACTTGAATTACAACACATTGTAAATCCACAAATTCATCAAAATCTGATAAAAACAAGCCCAAAACACAGAGGCAATGAGAACATCGAATCAAAAGAGAAACTGCCGGATCAGTAAGGGAATTCATGGGAACTTAATATAGCTTGACACTAAAACCCCTTTAAGACTTGGAGAAACAAAATCGCAATAGCAGAGCAACCCGATGGAAAATCTAAATTTGCTAGCCAACCACTACGCAATGAACGAAATCACCGCGTAAGCAAAACAAGTTGTTGATGCAACGTAAAATCCAAAAAAAAAAAAAAAAAAAACCAATCTTATACACATCTTTAAAATTGATTTGTGCAAAATAAAACAATAATAGATAGAAATTGATTCACATCAAAATTATAAATTAATTTATGTTATAAGATATAAATTTTGAAACAAAATGTTACGATCCTATCTTGATTCTATAAACAATATAAGTATATAAACAGAAAAATAATATATAATCATAAAACATGATTAATAGTTCTAATATCATTGTTGAAAATAATTTAACTATAATAAGATTCATTTAATCACATCTTGTAGTATTTATCTATATATATATATATAAAATAATAAATCTGATAATTAAAGATACACTTAATAATAATCTGATATTTATAATTATTATATATAATCTGTATCCATAATTATCTATGAGAGAAAAGAAAAAATAAAGATCTATTCATAAATATGATAGATCTATAAATAATTTAAGTGTCATGCTATAATTTAATAATAAATATGATCACATTCTAAAAGATAAATATTATTATATGTCATATAATAAATTAACTGGCTCTACTATTTCAGGATATTATTTCAAAAAACAAATAAATTGCTTTTTGGTATAAGGCTCGTGTAAATGATAGCGTCATCTCATAGTGAGATCAAAGCTAACTACTTATCTTTAAAACAAGTGTCTCTGTTAAGGGTGGCTTAATGCAATTAGAGATGGTTTATAACTATTTATAAATACAAACTAAATTGAAAATCCAATGCGTTTAGTAGGGGTTTGTAATCGACACTGTACACATAAAAACTGTTTATCAATACAAAACAAATTGAAAATATAACACATTTAGTGAGGGTCCAAACTGCCGTTAAATACTTCAATTCTAATAGTATAAAAAATTGATGCTAGGATACACTTGATGCACGATTACACGGCAATTTTTAGAACCACCAATAACTAATACGGTAATGGTTAAAACCGTGGCGAAATATATGTTTTCTCTTCTTTCTTTTTTTTTGGCAGCGGATGTTAGGAAGTGATAGTTTGATGATGGATGCCATAATTGAGAGAGGTTGAGTGGTTGACAATTGTTGCCCCATGTGTGGTAGAAAAGAAACAGTTCTACATGCTATCTAAGACTCTGAGAAAGTTAATTATTTTTGGATGAGGTTGGTGCATCCAAAGTACTGGGATGAATTTTTCTCTCTTCCATTGGATTAATGGATATGTTGCAATCCGAGAAACAAATGAGGAGGGAACCTGAGCTTAATTGAAGCTTGGTTTTTAGCTTGGCATGCAATGTTGTGTGGTTGCAAATGAATGATGCGGTGTTTAATAATAGTGGAAAGGACATAGATTTTGATACATATAAGAGAGTTTATGAAGTTTGTAATGCTAATCTTTGCTTAAAAATACAAGTGTCTGATAATCTTATTTGTCAAGAAAGACTATTGGGGTAGGAATTTTTATAGGAAGAATCGGTAAAAATCAGTGTCGATGGCTCATCAATACTATAAAATGTAGAAACAATGTAATTAAATATACATAAGATGAAGGATAAATCAACATATATATAGGTGTGGTAATGTTTTTGCAAATATGAGAAACATTACAACATCGATTCTTATTAAACAACTGACGTCTAAATTCAATATCACGTTTGACATTAGTTTGAATTAAGGAATCGATATACTTTTGTAATTATTTAATTTATACTATTTAGGTTTAAAACATCTTTAAAATTTATGACTCCTCAACTGTCAAAAATTTTATTAATTTATCAATTAAATTCTTATTTGATCATACTTCAAAGAACTTTTTATAATATATAGTTAAATATTTTTTTATTAATTTATCAATTGAATTAATGCAAAATATTTATGAACAATTAATTTATTGATACGATAATATTATAATTATTTTTTCATTTTTTAAGATTACAAAATTGTAAAATTCTCTAATGATCATTAATTTCTTCCATTTTACTAAGACAACAGAAATAGTCAACATAATTCAAAATAAATTTGACAAGTTTATATTCTGTTATACGAAAAGATGTAGATTAGATGCCAATGTTTTTAAGAACTAATATAAATAGACAAAAATAATTCAAAGAAATGTAGATATATGAAAGGACATAAATTAGACGTCGATTTTGTGTTAAGAACTAATATAGATATACGACATTATATGTCAGTTTCAACATATTAATTGACATCTAAATTCTCATCGCATTATAAAGGGTCAATATGTCCCCTTAACTCTCATTAATCGGCATACTACTTACTAGGGAAGAGGAGTTTAAAAAGTGGGGCATAAGAATTTCATTTCACAAGTTAAACAACTTAAACATATTTGGAACAATTGTTTTAAGTTATGGAATGAAATTTCTATGCCTCCATTTTTCAAACTCCTCTTCCCAAATAAGCAGTATATCAACAACAATAACAATTACAAACATTGTTGCTTAGTATCATTCTGCTTAAGTTTACTTTGAAAATTTATAGTTTATTTTCACCTTTTTTTTTCTTTTTTTCATTAGATTATGTATAAATGATGAAGTTCTGCTTTCTTTGTCCCTTTAAACATGACATATGCATTGATCCCTTAAACAAAAGGACAAAGGGTACACTTGATACGTCTGTGTTATCTTGTAGATTGCTTTTTGATATATGTGTTGTGCTTTGTTATTACAAGCAATCCCAAAAGCTTTAACAATTTAATATTGATTTGTTGTGAGCAACCCAGGAGCTTGATTCAAGAATAATGTTTTTGTCCCAATTTTCTTTCTAATGTTTCTATAAAAATGTAATTTGGAGCATGTTTATGTAATTTAATTAAAAAAAATAGAAATGACATCGATTTCTTAATACAAACCGACGTCTTTAACACAATTCAAAGCATTGTAGCTAGCAATAGGTTTTTGTAAATATATAGAATGTAGCAATTTTTTTTTAAATTAATAGCAAAAATGTTGATTTTATAACAAAAATCGACGTCGTTTGACACAATACAAAGAAATTTTTGATATAATTAACTATTTTTAATGTGTAAAATAATTCAATTATTGAAATGCTATTTAATAAAAAATAATTTAAATATTTAAATATTATTTAATTGACAAAATTTTTCAAAAAGTAGTTAGCCTTAGACAAATTATATGTAAATATAAATACTATCATCCAAAAAATAAAATGAATAAAATTAATTAAAAAAATTCAAATCATGTAATCTCATAAATATGTTGAAAGTTTAAAAAAATTCAAAATGAGTATAATGTAAAGTGACAATAGTGTTTTTATAAATATGATGAAAATTAATACGTTATTTTTAATAAAAGAATGTTTTAAGTTTATATGTCGATTTTTTATGGCAACCGGCATAGATGCATAAGAATAGACATCGATTTCTTCTTAATACCCAACATCTAAAATTTGGGCTTCTTATATAACAAGTTAGATCTTCCCCTACTCTCATTTGATTTCCCCTGTCTAAAACATTTATCCCATATCATTCTTAAACCCCTGCTTCTTTATTTTTCATTGTTTTTTATTGTCTTCAATGTCTTGGATCATCGCATTTTTCTGGTTAAGGTATAGAACTTCATTCTTCTTATGTTATATTTGTTTCTTCTTTGCCAAATTATGTTAATGTTTTTTTTTTACTTTTTTGCTTTGTACTTTGCTAATGGTTTGTATTTTTAGGGTGTAGCTTTTTTTTTTTTCCTCTTTTATATCTTAGTTTGATTTTTGAAAATTTTTTTAGTTAGGGTTTATTTTTTATTATGTTTCTTGGTGTCTATTATCTAGTCATGCATGCCCTTTTTTGTATCACTTAGTAAAGTGATTATGAATAAGTATAAGATTTTCCTTATAATTTATGTAGTAAATTTGAAACTTTGAACGTAATCATTTTTCATTCAAAATCATCAAAGGCAATCCACAAAAATTGTAAAAGTTATTTTCCATTTAAAATAAAAATGATATAATAGTTTTGTGAGGTTAACTTTTTTTTCTCCTTTTGGATAGCCATATGGATCCCTCTCAGCATACCGATAAAAAGATGAGGGGGTAATACCCTTATGAAGGAAATGACCCTTATGCATGGTAAAGGAGAGAAGATGAAGGTTGACTTCAATTCTAAGGGTCAAGCTACTAGGGTTAAAAGTTCAAAATATCAGAGTTATAATGAAATGTTGGCATGCACAAGAGTGCCATTCAATATTGAGCATTAGAAACAAGTACCAAAAGACGTCACTGATAACATATGGCTAGATGTCTTGGTATATATTACTTATCCCCAAATTTTTATTTAAGATATGTATAATAATCTTCTTAGAATAATTATATATAAGTATAATTCATGTGTGTGTTGTTTTGTAGACTACCTGTGATATTGATACAAGGAAGAAAAAAGAAGTGTTAAAGCTCTCTAGTAAATGGTGGAAGGATTTCAAAAATCGATTGACAAGGGATCACATCACCATCAAGAATAAAGGCAATCAAAATCCTTTTAGGAAATACAACTTTCTTCAACAAGTATGGATGATTTTGTAAAGCAGCTCCAATTTGACACTTTTCAGGTAAATTTGGTCATCTTACCTTATATTTTTTTTAACTATATATTATGAGTAATTAATTGATCATCTTCTCAGTTAGTATTTTTTTTTTGTCAACAGGGTACGTGTGCAGCCAACAAGGAAAGACAAGAAAACAAATATAAACATAGGTTGTCTTATGGTTAATATGTAAAGCTTAAACAAGCTTTGGTTAAGGAAAAGCTTATAGAACAACAACCTTCTAATAAGTTCGATTCACAATTCATTTCCATATATCGACATGAATTATGGAAAAGAGCCAGGGTCAACACAAAAGATGAATGTATGATTGAAAGAAGCCAGATAGTTGTCAAAAAAAATTGTAAGTAATTTGTAATTTTTAATTACTTAAGTAATTGTAAGTGTTAACTTGTAATAAATATTCTTAATTGTATATATACCACTAAATTCTTTCACGTAGCAATAAACCCATGGAGATTTTACTCTATCCGAAAGGATAGACATATTAATAACTGCATTGAGAACTGAAGAGCATCCCGATCATATTAGGGAGGTTGGAGGAAGAGTGGGTCTCAAGGCCTATTTTGGAGGGATCATCAAAGTTTCCCTGGTGATTATCAATTTCTACAGGGATCTTACTGCAGAGATTACGACTTGAGTGATATAAAAGGTAAGAAAGGAGATTACTGCTTAATTGAGAGACGAGACCCATGTGAGGAAAAAGAAATTCAGAGATGTTTGCCTATATTCACAATATGGGCATGCAATCACTCTTAGACCCAAAGCCTGTTCTTGATAAAGTAGAGATGCACCTTACCCCCTAGCAACAGAAAAACCAGTTGCCTATGAGACCCCAACTCTTTTACAAAGCTACCAAAGGTAAATGACTATCCCTAAAAACTTAAACTTTCTTTATTATGTAGATAGTTTTTAATATTTTCTATGAAAAATATTATAATTAACTTTTTCAATTTGATTTTTTTTATCTATACAGGAAGGATCCAAATACATTCTAACTCCAACGCCCAACGGATGTATAGTAACATATGGAAGGGTTTTTCACAGCCGCACCCTCAATTACCAATAATTGATAAGGGAGCAAGCAAAAGTC